>JAMKPZ010004958.1:0-28699 GCA_024699675.1 Amphibolis antarctica | reverse complement strand
ATATATATATATAAGTACGTAGTCTTTAGAAATAATATTAAAGTTGTTTTCCCAAAGTTGGACCGGTGGCAATATATAATTTCATTTGGAATGGAAATAATGAAGTTAAAAATATGTATTTCATTCCCATACGTACATGACTGGCATAAAGAATGAGGTTATTATGGTTTACTTTAGTAATAAGTTCTTTTAACTTTAATAACTATAAAGAATTAAAATTTAAAATAATTTTATAAATAAGGTTAAAGTTACATAATAAATTATAAAATAAATATATATATATAATTTTATGTAATAATAATAACGTGTAAAAATTTATAAAATATTTTGACTTTTTATTTGCAGACAAAGTCTATATATTTCATTCCATTTTACTATTTGGTGTGTATTCGTACACATTTGAGGTAAGATTAATTCTAAATGGCATAAAAAAAAATTTATTCACCTTATTTTAGATGTGAATGCAAGGAGTGTTTTTTTTTTTTTTCATCTGGAGATGGTATAGAATGAAATTCCTCTGGTATGTGAACTGAAAAAAAAAAAAATTCAGTCAAAAAGTGGAACTTTTATTCTCTTTGGAATGACTATATATTCTGATATTTAATATTTTTGTATCATTAATTGAAATCACATCGCACGCACACACGTACACTTGTAATTTCAATCCATTCCTCTTTGATTTTCATATATCGAATGCGAGGTAAGTTTATATCAGACAAGTGAAAGTATTATGATATAAGTTTAGTTTTTATTCTTTAACTTTTATTTTAATCGTAAAACTATTCGAATTTTTTTGTCATCGCGAGTTTGTTTATACGTTTATAAGTATTTACAAGTGTGAATCTATTTGACGAATTTTTATCTTAAAATTAATTAATAATAAATGAAAAGACTAATTATTATATAATTTTAGATTTAAACATTATTAATATAAAAACATGTACAAATTATATGTCATAGGAATGATCACCACCTTAGATGCGTAGTGTTTGTCTGACGGTTTATTTGTTTAAATTATATTTATTATGAACATTTGCTTTTTTTTATAAATTTTAATTATATATTATAATTATATAATATTTATCAAACCTTAATATTTATCAAATAATTTTAATATTTTATATTAAAAAATCATAAAAAAACTTAACATTTTATTTTAAAAAATTATTATGAAAAATTTACATTATAAATCATGTAATTTTTTTAAAAGCGTAAACTCCATTTAAATGATTGTGTTTGTTTAAGAAGTAATTAGAATTAAATGAAGTGAGGTTTATGTTTTAAAAAAAATTAATGATTTATAATGTAAATGCTTTGTTAAATTTTTTGATATAAAATATTAAAATTATTTAATAAATATTATTGTAGATTGAACTACAGTGTGTAGTGAAAAATTCGTAAATAAACTAAGTTTAACGTAAATAAACAAATGTATCTTTAAAATGTTAAAAGTATTTGATAAATATTTTATATATAATTATGATACGTAATAAAAAAAATTTTAGAGATACATAAATGCCATAAATAGGTAATCTCGGATTACGGACCGAGACCTGAAGTACAAAAAAGCCATGTGCGCATCTAATTCTTAATTTGCACGAACTTGGATGAATGTGAAGAAATATTTTAACTATTGCTTTTTGTGTTTTCATCAACTTGTGGTTAATCGAATAAGACGGATCTTAGTGCTACATTGTCGTCGGACTCGGATCCTTTCGTGGAACCGGTAAACCATCCCGAATGCTAGGAGTCCATGGTAAGAACCCGTATACCCAGTCGAGGATCCGAAAACGATCACTGCACAAACCCCCACCTACCCCCAAACCCCTGCTGCTCCGGTGAAGCCGGCGGGCACGCAATTCTCGACCATGGTGGGGGTGTGGTGGCGGCGTCCGACCGGGATTCTCCTGCAAAGGGCGGCGACGGCGGTGCTGGTTCCTCCTTCACCACACCGCACTTCCGTTTCTGCGTACTACACGATCCAGGCGGTGCCGAGGGAGTGTACTGGGAGGCGGCTGGCGGCGAAGGAGAGAGCGATGGGGAGAATCCCAGCCGTAGTGTTCACCCACGTGGACGGGAAAGGCGGGCATGGTGAGCCCGGGCCCGTGTCTAGCCAGCTTCTCTTGACCGCGTCCGAGAAGCAGATCAAGTCGCTGATGAAGAAAGTGCCTTCGTTCTGTGCCACCACCTTCGCTCTCAAGGTTCGCGCTGGGCCCGGGTCCTCCCTCGTGCTTCATTGCGGATCCGTGCTTCCTAAAAGGGTATTCTTCTTTTTCGGGGGATTCCTTTATGATTTTTCTCCTTTTTTCGCTGTTCACGGTACTTCATGCTTGGGTTTAGGTTCATATAAATGAGGAGACGGGAAGGATTTTAAATTTGGTTCTGCAGTGGGTGGAGAAGGGGTCCGAGATCGAGGTTGACATTCCTATTGTTTACAAAGGAGAGAATGTCTGCCCTGGATTGCACAAAGGTTCGAAATTGTTTCTTCTCGTGTTTTGGCATTTTAGATCTTTTCGTTGGTTGTTTGATGTGTAATGTACATAGGAATAGCCTTGTTTATTTCAGTTTTTTGGACCCCCAGATACGGATTTGAATGCCACAAGCTTCTTATGGGAAACATCACTCTGGAAGAATTGAATGAAAGTGAGGTCAAGGAGCTTAGTCTTTATTGCGTTGAAAAGTGGGAGCTTGGTCGATGTGGTCATTGATGCAAGAAGGTTGACAAGTTGACATGTTTAAGTTAGAGTTGAAATGGGAGGTAAGTGCTTCTGGAAGAGAATTGTTTTTGCTGCACAAGAAGGGCTAACTATTCCATTGATTGTAATTAGTGTAAGAAATCTAAAATCCATGCATGTAGAAATTCTTATTGACCGTGGAAAGACCGACAATTTATTGGATTCAAGGGTACTTCACAGGTTGCAGCTGAATTCATGTTCGATACTCCCTTTGGGATTTAGAGAGGCTACAGGAGAACATGTAGTGCGCAATGGAATGTGTCCACTCACCAGGTTGTAGATTTAGGGCCTCCACATGAAGATGCATCTGTATGTGTTATATGGTTTAGATGTAAGGATCAAATGATTGGAGAAGATGGGAGGAACTGTTACTTGAAATCTTCAAGGGTTGTTTAAGAGATTTCAATACTGTAAGAGTTGAAGTTTTCAAGGATCATAATTGTATGAGCAACTTCAAATCTTCAGGTGATGGCAAGATGGTGGAAACTGGTTGCTATACCTCCAACTCATCTAATTGAGACTGCAGGGTACTGTAAAACTCTTGTATGGAATGTTCTCATTTCCATATAAACTACAATGGTACTCTGTATTTTCTTTGCAGGCATTAATATCATAATTGTATGAGCAATGCCTTCATGCATACTATTGTCGTTGGTTAGCTGATCCTCATAGGCAGCATCCTTGACAATAGATGGACGATATGTGATGTGTTGTATCTTTCAGTGAGAATGAATAAATGTCTCAAAGGCTTGAGATGACGTCAAATAGTTCTCTGTCAACTTGATTGACGTGGCAGCAAGGCCCGTAAGCCATGAGTCATGGGAAGAGGCCATGGACAGTATAAATTAAGGTCTGATCCAACCAGAAACTGGTAGAATGGGCACACAAAGGATTGACCTGCACTTTACAGACTGAATCAGATGAAGAACTAATTCACAGAGAACTAGAAGAGATCAATTTGAACTGAAAGAGACCTCAGGAATACTTGTACTAAGGACATACACTTATTTTCCTAGTGAAAGTACCATTTACTGTAGGAACTGTCAGCCACTGGGCATGAGTAGCCAATGACTGGCTGCAGAAGCCATTGGCTGCCCTAAAGGGGCTGGTGGAGAAAGTTGGTCAAACTTGCTGGTGGAGGAGGAGGGGACGGGTTAGAGGGGCCCCTTTTTAGTTGGATGTTGCTGATTGGGAGCTGGAGGTCAGTGAGAGATGCTGTTGGGGGTCATTGGTGTTGTCTGGGGTTGCTGGTGGAGGTGGCAGTTGTCAATGGTGGTGGTGCAAATAATTGGGCAAATGATTTGCTGTAGTGGTGATGGCTAGGGTGTGTAGGTTGCTTTGGTACCATCTTGTGTTGAAAAGAGAACGGACTGATCATTGATTAGGAGGAGGTTACTAGTGTTATTAAGGCACCATGTAGCCTATCACATGAGGCAACTGGGCAAGGCAAGGTAACCCCCCGACACTTGGTTTATGGGTAGAGACACAGTTTTAATCAGGTTCTCACCTTTTTCAACTGTTACCTCTCTCACATCGTTCCATAACGCCTTGATTACCACAATAAAGAAGTATCATTCTCACATCTTTCCATAACACCTTGGTTGCCACAATAAAGAAGTAGCATTTCCTTGCTTTTTTAGCGGTTTTTTCCATACTAACAATCCTCTAGTAAGCTATTTCTCATCCTTCATGACCCTCATTTGGCTCTAACTCTTTGCTTATCTCAATTATAAAATATATTAACTTTTTCTCATTTTCATATTGTTATTTTCTTAATCATCTACGAATTTTCTTCTTGATTAGATTTTCTTGTAAAGATGATGCTTATTTTATTAATGAGAACTGCCTTATTTATCTTCCAAAAAATCTAATGATTTTTCTAATAGTTGAATCTTCAAGATTAAAATTAATCTAAAATAGAAAAATATGCTTTATTCTTTTATCTATTTGTTTATGTAGACTTTTGCTTGTTGTAGTGTGTGTCTACAATAGCATCTTACTTTTTGTGAACTTATAAAGCACCTCAAATATGTTTTATTTGAGATTTGACCAAGATACATTTCATTGTTTATTATCTTTATTTCATTAACTATAGTATTTGAATGTTTATTTTATTTATTTATTTAAATTTTATCAATCATCACTTTACTTGAATTGGGTGATCACCTTTCTTCTTGCCGTAAGCCTTTTTGGAGTGTCACCGTGTGCCTTGATAACCATTTAGATTACATGTATGTAGTGGGTCATTAAAGATAGGATCCCTATAATATAAAAGATCCATTGATCCATCAACACACACAACCCGCTTAATAAAACACTAGCACTACCAATTGCTATATTTCTAGCAAATATATGCTCAGCAATGGTTTGTGAAATCTTGGATTTTCAATGATGTATTCAAACTGATGAATGATGGTTTGAAGTTGATAGCATCCACACTGCATCTTCTTCCTTATGCATAATCAATGGAGGTGATGCTTTTTTTAGGAGTTCAAGGAAGATTTTTCTTAATGTTGAAAACACAACTTTCATATTTTAGTTCAAATTCAATCTTTTTCAAAAATGTTGATGGGAGATTAGGAGTCAATTTATTAAACTAATTTCGAATAATTGTCTGACATTTTCAAAATTGGCTTTTTAGTTTTTTGTATTTACGTGGAAAGTATAAAAAAACAAAAATATTGTTTTTCAATGAGCTAAATTTTTTTAATCTTCACTATAATTCCGAACATAGCCTTAATTTACTACTAAACTTTGATCAATACGACTGTTTAAATTGAAATTATACATTTAATTGATGAGACTTTCATTTCAAGAAGAAATAACGTGTAAGACATTCATGTGGGTATATTTTTTACCATGACGTGACCATATTATCATAACACATTAGTGCAACATGTTAAAAAATGATAGATCCATGTACCCAAATATTATAAGTGATCCATACACATATTTACCTTAAGTGCCTAAAACAAAAAAAGAACTAGCAAGCACATTTTTCTCCTCCTTTGTTCTTTTTTTAAATTTTTTTCTTTTTTTTAAAACTTCAGTCCTATGATTCATAGAAAAAATAGTAGGATTGACATATTTATTGGTATAAATAATTGAAACGGGGTTTGGTTATAACCTTGCTATTTTTTATTTTTTGGTGCTTTTGATGATATTTTCGCTATTGATATTGTTTTTATAATCACTTTCTCTTTTTCTACTATTTTTTGTTTGTTATTGTTTTGGGATTAAATTTTTTGGTCTGATTTTTGATATTTTTATGGTTTTTAAATATGTAATAGTGTCTTTTTTGTTTAGTTTTTGTTTGGAAATGTGGGTGGAGTTTGAGCCAGGCTGTGGAAGTTGGAGTAGTGGTGCTGTTTTGCCAAGTGAGGTTGTGTTCTCCTCTCTTGCTTTTCTTCCTCCCCATGTAGTTAATGCACTTCATTATAACGGTACTTGTACTTAAATTTCCAGGATTTACAGTTTGGAAGAGGCTGAGTTTCCTTTCTCCATTTCAACTTTCTGATATTGGATTACAATATATCTTTATTTGGTTTTACATCAACACCTTCAAGTTTTTCCATGAACCTAAATTTAAATAAGTGATCTAAGGGTGGATATGTGTTATGAATGCTATATATGTTTATTAAGTATTTATTTTGCGATTTTTAAATTTCATCCCATGTTTTCTTTACACCCTCGTTTAAACGTCTGTGTTTTAATTACTGTAGTCCATGTCATGTCCGTCTAACTTGTTTTGAAGCACTGATGCTAAAAAACATTGATGCATTCACCAACATTTTGGATTAGATGTTTGAATGTTTTTATCTTAAAAGCTGATTCTTGCCGAAGAACTCCCCAACTCCAACACGTTTCTCCAAATTAAATGTAACGGATTGTTTCTTGCAAACTTTCTCTGCCTTTTTTTAAATTGTTAATGCATGTGGAAAACCTCCTTTTGACATCAGCGTATTTTTTTCTGTTAAATTTGCTGACCCTTTTTTTTTGTCCTTTTGAACAGGTGGATATTTGCACAAGATGAGAACTACCCTCAGATTCCTCTGCCCAGTCGACAACATTCCCCCAACAATTGAGGTGGACCTGACCAACATGGATATTGGTGACAAAGTATTACCTCAAGATGCCCCTGTCCATTCATCTTTGAAACAATTGATTAAAGATGAGAACAAACCCATTTGTAAGCTTGTCGTGGAAAGGCCCAAGGAATCGGAAATGGTATCAGAATCAACAGAAACACCGGAGCTAACACAAGTTTAAGGACGTATCATATAAGTTGAGGTCGCGCTGAACTCTCCTTAATTCTGCATTCTTCAATTAAGAAAACATTAGTCTCCTACCATTTTTTCCCCCACCTTTAGCAACATAGACAACTTGCCTCTTCAGCAATAGAGAGATCTCTGGCACTCTTAAAGTGCGCCCTCAGCCGATCAAGAGGAGGTACCATGGACGCTGTTTATGAATTATAAGTTCAGTGTTTTTCATCTCCAACTGTTTGACCCCTATTTTGTTTAGTTGTTGCATTCTGCTGACCTCCTTGTTTCCATTAAAATCAACTCCTCTCACCAAATTCAGAGTTGGTGACTCATGCAGGCATCATGAATAGACAGGTTTCCAACTGTGTCTGCGCCATACACAAATTTTCTCATGTGTTGTTGCTTTTGGCCAGCAACGCGGATGTGGGCATGGGGGCGCCAGAATCACCCATCCCATATTGCAGGAGGGGGAGTGGAAGGAATCATGAACTTTCACGGAAAGAGGTGAGTGGCGGGTCGGTATCTGGAAGTAGAGACGGACACACAATGGTTTCTCCGGTGCTAGAAACTTCCTAAAAGATGTGCGATAGATGGAGCATGTGTTGGACCATTTCATCTTGTGGCCTGTTTCTTTTTCCATTCTCAGGTTGTGTCTACCCTATTATGACTTTGGGCATTTAAAATTCTGCAACATTTTGATTTCAACATTCCCACTTTGAAAGGATATTCTCACAGCACATGATATCAACACACCCCTAGTTCTTCTCTTCCATCATCTAATTTATTATTGGTCAGTTGTCACCATCACCTGAGATGTCTTCCAATGCATCATCTCCTGATCAGCAAAAGTCACTTCTCAGCAACATTCAATTCTATGGACCACTCACTTCTACCTGTTGAGGCGATGTGCTTATGATATCAACATGTGCTGATTTAAGCTTTGCAGGTACATGGCTATAAGCAGTTAAGCACCCTATCATGCACAAACGTAGGGCATAGAAATCAACTACCATACACTCAACATCGACCCTTCATTTTTCTTATTCTACTTGAGGATTAGGGGTAGAATTCAACTACCATGTGTGTTCTTGTAATTTTAAGCTACATTTGTTTGACTTTACCAATTGTGAAAACAGTTTCAATAATTATACAGACAATTTTAACAATCTTAGAGAATTGAACTTAAAAGTAGTGAATAAATAGTATTAAAGTTATATAGTAAATTGTGTGATGAAAATTTATATATTAAAGTTTGTATTATAATTGTAACATGTGTCAACATTCCCCTACCTATTGTCCATATTTCTCACACCCCTTTTCAATATTAAAATTACGTAATTTTAGGTTTCGTTTTTATTTTTAATTTAAAAATATTTGTAGACTTTTTAAAGTGCTGTGAATGTTTTATTTTTAACTTTTAAGGTCCGGTGAAGGTACACGTATTAAATTAATTAAAACTTTGAAAGGTAATTTCTGGTTTTGATAACGCGTTGAAACGTGAAATTCTAATTTAAAATTAATTAATTAAGTTTGAACAATCTTTTATTATATATTTATTTCAACTCATTTTCACGCGGATTGCCGTGTTCATTAATTAGATCGAGTCAACCGCATCAAAGCGTGTGAAAAGTCAAATTCTTTTTAGCTATAAAAAGGATCGTTTTTAGGTAAAAGTAAACAAAAAATTAAATTCATTTGCGAAATCTGTGAAGTGCACGTAAAGTTTGTATAAAAAATATAATAATTAAATATAAATAATTTATCATCATCGAATTTTGGAAATTTTTAAATCGGTTAAGTTACGTGATTTCGTATTGTTTTATTAAGATTTAAATCTTATTAACAACATCTTGTCGATTACGTCCGATGATGTCAACGGTAAAACATGAAACATCGAATTAAGTCAATGCTTCAAAAAAAAAATAATTTAATTACATGTCAAAAATACGGTGATACGTTAAAATTTATGTCATAATAATAATACGTAAAAGTTTATAAAATTAAAATTTAATAAATAATTTTCAAACGAAATCACGGTAATTTACATTTAAAAATTTAAATATACTTGAATGCTATTATTAAAAGAACTCAATTTTATGTCGATGGCATAATTATGTTTTTTAATGACGTATAAATAAATATAATTGTTAAGTAATATAAAAATGATTTTTATAAAAAAATGGAAGTAATTTTTTCGATTTTTTTTTTTAAAACAGATGTACTCGACATGGACTTTTTTTATTAAAAAAACAATGTTGACTTGACCTTGTGGGCACTGATACACCACTAAACCAGCAGTGAAGCACACACCACAGCCCCATGGATTCCTCTCCGGCGGCTTGAACTCAGCTCCTCACCGGCGATGGGCTGGCTGAGTAGGCTAAAAGGAAAGTCCTCCTCCGCCTTCTCCTCCTCCCCATCCTCCCCCTCCCCCTCTACCGCCTCGTCCTCCCCCTCCCCCGGCCACAGCGACCGGTGGTACTCCTCCCGTTGGAATCATCGGCCGCGCCTCACCAGGCAGAGGAAGCTGCGGCATACTTCCGATGACGACGTGTACAATTTGGTTGGGAATTTCGTGGAGAAGAAGGGAGACGTGCCCGCGAGCTCTACCCCCGTGTCCAGGTCCCCCAGCAATCTCAAAGATTTCCTGCTGACGAGTAGGTCGTCGTCGTCGCCGCCCACGCTCTCGCTTCACCCGCTGCCGTTGCCCGAGGGGCCGTCCGCCAGGTTCCCACCTCCGTCCCCGAGGGTTGGGGGGCCGAGTAGCGCCAAGATCGGGGAGGATGGGAGTTCTGAGATGTTGTCTGTGCTTGCGGATCCCGTGGCGGAGAGGCTTCCGCCCCCGAATAATAAGAACAATGTCGGGAGGTAAGCGAAAATATTGTGCTCACGTACTATGTTGAAAATCGGCAGATGCGTTTCTTAGTCGGTTGTTCAAATTTTACCGT
Organism: Amphibolis antarctica; assembly: GCA_024699675.1. Classification (NCBI taxonomy): domain Eukaryota; kingdom Viridiplantae; phylum Streptophyta; class Magnoliopsida; order Alismatales; family Cymodoceaceae; genus Amphibolis; species Amphibolis antarctica. Next base: position 18,751 of record JAMKPZ010004958.1, on the reverse strand, counting down.
GTTGACCTTGGATTGTTATAGATCTTATTATTTGTTAAGCTGGACGTATCTTATGTGTTTATACATGCTGTTCCTTTCTGTTTTTTTCATGTCTAGTTAAATATCTGCCTCTTGTCAAATGTGTATCTCTCGGTATGTCTACTCTGGTCATCTACTTCTTGGATCATCGATCGAATTATTTTCGTTTGACAATGGTAGTGTTTTTACCTAGTTTCGTATCTACAATTTTCTTTGGATGTTATCCGCTGTTTGTTATTATCAATCAAATTGTTAGCATAGATACTTTATAAATCTACCAGGAAGGATTTACATTTATTAAAAGACCTAATGGTCCAGGATTTTTTATCCACTCTATTTTAGAGTACATTCAGGAAGAATTTTCAATTAACTTCAAGAGTTGGATAAAGTTAGAGTCGGGAGTTGTAAAACAATTAGAGTTGAAGTTGTATAGTAATTAATGTGGTGAAAATTTATACGTTGAGGTTTATATAGTAATAATGAAACATGAAAGTTTGTGTGGAATTGAAGTTAGAGTTTAGAAAGTTGTTTTCAAATGAAGTTCGTCCTCCTCTTGGAGATGCCTATTTAGGGTTTGTTTAGAACTTCTTATTGAAACATCCAACTTATTGGAAAATTTTAAAAGTCTATCTTTTTAAGCTACTTTGAAGAACAACATTTACTAAGATGGTACGCTCATAAGAGGATCACAAATAGACCCTGCAGTATTTTGAAATACTTTAGAAACTTAAATTAATAAATTGACCTTCTCTCTTGAAATAAGTGTAAGCTACCAATAGAAAGATTGCAAACCATTTTAGGATAAAATAGGAAGATAACACTTATAATCCCAACTTATTGAAACAGTTATCTTAGGTGAGCTTTCTACGTAAAGAGGAAAAGCAATTACATTAAGATCAGATTTTTCAATAAATCAAATGACGTAGGTTGTTTTGAATTGCTTATTGTGTTTATTATCTTATTAAAAAAAAACTGGAGTTCAATAAGCTGCTAATAAGTGGTTCTAAATGAGGCCTTAGTTTGATATACCATGGTATTGTTGAGCTTAGTTTTAAATTCTTAGTAGTTTTTTTTTTTCATGTTTTGATGTATGGTGTCTATTTGGCTGTTCTTGTGCTGACCAAGGATCATGTTTCCTAGGAGTAGCAAAATGGGTTATGATCCATGAATTCAATCCGTCAACCCATTTAATAAACAAATTAGACTTAGGGTTAAATAAATTTGAGTCATATAGGCTGACTTGTTTAACCCATTTATTTAAAGGGCTGAAGTGAGGTTGAACATATGTAATCCATTTATGACCACCAACCCATATAAGGAAATTTTTTATATTTATTATATTTCACAGTATTATTATATAATATATCATATAATATCACATATGCTTATTTATTTTTAATTAATTATATGATTTTTCATAGTACGTAATGTATTAAATGGGCCACACAAGTTGAACGTGTATGTTATACACATTAAATGTCATAAATAGATTAAACAAGTTAAATTTCGTGGCTTACATAGGTAACTTGTTTAGTATATAAAAATTAAACAGGTCAACCCATTTATAAATGATTGAATTTAGGTTGGGATTTTCAACTCATTTAATAAATAAGTTAGATTTTACCCTTGAAATGCTGGAAAAGACTTCAAGGGTTGACATATGTTGTGTGGACGATTGAACAACCCTTGACACATCAACTGAGTAGGTGAAAACCTCAACACTTGACATAGGTCAGGCAATCATTTCAATGGCTAAACAAACCTTTAATGAATGTCAGGAATCTTTAACCCTGGATATACTTCAACTGGATAGTCAAACTATCAAATAGTTCCTTGATGAACATTGAAAGTACACAAAGTCCTTGACTCTTGGCATATATCAATTGGATGGCCAAACTAACCATTGGCACATGTTGGGTGGGTAGAAAAAGTTTTCAACTATTAACATATGGTGGTACATGAACAAACAACCTTTAACCTTCGTCATACAAGCAAGTAGATGAAGACATCAACCTTTGACTATGTTGGGCCCTTAAAGATACGTAAGGAAATTTTATGAAGACCTCAACCTTTCACATATGTTAGGTAGACAATTGAATGACCTTTGACCCTTAACACGCATCAGATGAGCAGACAATAACCAGAATCCTTGACATCCAGCAGGTAGATAGTCGAATTTCCAAACATCAAACAAATCCCTGATAAATTTCAAGAAAGCTGACAAAGACCTCAACCATTAACATACGTTAAATGATCATGTAAACAACTCTAGCCCTTGGCACACATTGGACAATTAGTGAAGATGATCAGCACACTAATGTAAGAGCTAGATTCTGATTCTTTTTGAGCATTGAGTGCTGCATTCACAATGATCGCCAACTTCAACAATGCATTACATGTAGCAAAATCCAACTTGGTTCAAGTGTTAAATGGGGCATTCACAATAATATCACACACATTTTGAAGTAAAAAAATAGTTCATTGCATTGAAGGCAAGTACAACAAGGGGGTCACCAGCAAACATTTCTAAGGGACTTGTCACTATCTAACCCTAGATTAAATTCATCTATTCATTTAAATTCTGAACTTAGGTAGTTAACCTTTCTCCTGACAACAGAAGTGGGACATTCCTTATGTGGGATGCCTGTTTGACTGTCTTTGTGCCCTCCAAGGACAATGTCTCGTTTATTCGGCTGCTCATCTACTTACTTAAGACTTGTCCCTTTGTAAGCCTTTCCACTCTTATGAGACCTTTATGTTTAGTTTCCATCTGCCCGGTTAGGATTCGTCCATTTATTGCCCATTGGTTCACTCATTTTAAAAAATATCCATTTAGTTATCCTCAGCGTGAATGCTCTATTGTTCTTTCATAATATGGCCATTAGGTTCCCCAGCACCGTGTGTGTTTCTGATTTGCTGCTTTCCAAATGCCACTCTTATTGGTGATGTAATAAATATGGAATACATTGCCTTATTACAAGTGCACACATAAAACTTGATCTACCCTCTCATACCACTCGCCCAATTTAAGCATTAAAAGACATTTTATGGCCCACCCACCCTAGTTACTAATTCTATATTTGCGGAATGGAGTGACCAACCCATCTTGTTTGCCAGTTTGGCTGGCTTATAGTTTAGAGAGTATTTTACAACCCACACACCACAAGTAACCAAGTCTTTCCATCACTTGCAAGATTGCATGATCACCTCATCTAGTCTGATGACCCAATTGAAGCAACCAAACCAATGAGGATGGCCTGACCAGTTGGGTCAACTAGACTGAATGGAACTACCAGGATGGGACAATCTAAAGCCAAACTGTTCAGCCAGAAGATGATCATGATTCATGTTACATCCTGGATCTGGTCAAAACAAGTAGCTAAGGATCATTTTCAGTTTAAGCGCTTTCAATCTGATTACTAGGTAGATGTTGTTGACGTCAATAGTATCTGTTTCATTACATATCTATTTGTACTCATTTTGTTGTGACTGTAGATTCATCATAGATGGAAGAGATCATAACACCCAGAATGGGTGCCATTGCTGGTCAAAAAAGTAGTAATGGTCTAAAAAAAGTTTAGCTATTTTCCTAAATTCAACTTAAAACATGTTTTGCCTGTCTGGGTAGTTACACCTTATTCATAACAATTCACGCCTGGAGGAATCCAAATGCAGTTTAAGTAGATTTTTTTATTCCTTAAAAACACAACTTGATATCCGTTAATGTGGGGTTTTACTTCTTAAACACTTTGTCATTATGTTTAGTTATATCTTCCATGTTGACCTGTTGAAATCCCATGATGCCCATAATCTATGGTTCATTCCAATCTCCATCGTGCTGAGTCATAATTACTGTCATGAAAAAACATTCTGACGAGTCACTGCTAGCTTTTCTACACTATTCTTATGACAGTCTTGCATTCGTTCTGGCTTCCAACTCCTGACAACACCCAAAAATAGTGTTTTGCATATTAGAGAAACCTTGAGGATTTTTTTGTGAATATTGGGTTTTTTATTTAAAAAATATTTGATTATGAAACAACAAACAAGCCACCCTACAAAACAAGAAACAAATCTGTTTAGCCATCCATGTAAGATGATGAGCAGAGATAACATAGAGGCAAAAAGCCAAGCAAAAAACCTTCTGTATCCTAACAAATCAAATTTTTGTGATAACAAAACTTGAGGGTTCTATTCTATGGCATTATTTTCAGAACCCTAACATTATGGTTAACATATGCAGAAATTATGTATCCAAACAAAGCTTGGTTTTAGTGTTTTTTTGTTCACTATGGTTAGCATTATATAATGTTCTACTTGTAACCCTAACTCAACTTTTTCTGCTTTATATGTTCTGGTACATAATTTCTTTTCCTTGTCTGAGGCTTTTTTCTTTGATTTTCCTTTTATCTTGTATTATTTTCACCATATTACATTCCTAAAGTTTATATTCTTATTACTTTCTTAGTGAAATAAATCATGTAATTTTTCCCTTAGTTCATACAGACATCAGCTGGTTTGAAATGTAACTTTTGGTCTGATCTTGGTAGGTTTCCTTATGCAACCACGCCCAAGAGTTCTGAACCACTTGATAAAGCCTCAGTGCCACACACTTTAGATTACAGGACGACCTTGTTTGAATATTCAGAGGCTACTGACATTAACTTCGGCTTGAATATTCCTGCCAGAAGTGCTCCAACAAGTGCTATCTGCAGCCCAAGAAAACTGACATCCCGGGAATATTTTCCTTCCGGCTATTTGACTCCCCAACCTCATCATCCTTCATCAGCTTCTGATTTCTCAGATTTTGTAACAGGCTTTCATGCAGAAGTACTGTCTGAGAAATTTCTGCTTAGTCCTGAAAGTTCTCCTCTTCATAGTCCAACTGCAAAAAGCCCTGGATTGAGATCACAGAATCCTAATGCACCGTCATCTCCACTGCATTCAAGAATATTTCCAGAGAACCCTGCCACACCTTCTTCTCATGCTAATATTAACGTCCATCCACTGCCTCTTCCTCCTGGCGCTCCAGGCCAAATCCAACCATCTTTTGGGCATCCGTCTCCGACAAGGGGAGATGCCTTGCCTATGGGAAGTCAATGGCAAAAAGGAAAACTTATTGGAAGTGGAACTTTTGGGAGTGTTTATAAAGCAACTAATAGGTAGTTGATGTTATGCAATAATCCTTGCTTTTTAGTTATCTATGGGCTTTCTAAGGTGTTTAAAGCACATTATTAACTATTGAGCAGGAATACAGGAGCATTATGTGCAATGAAAGAAGTCAATATTGATCCAGATGACCCCAAATCCCGTGAATCCATCAAACAACTGCAACAGGTCAATTTGTCATTATTATCATGTGATCCACTAAATTGTCCATGTTAGTTGCATACAATCTTGTCTTTGATGCAATCATCATCATTAGGACCAATCCAGACTTGGTGATAGCTTGATATACTTTTAGATGATATACCAGTTACCTGCATTTTTTATCACATTCTGTTCATTGTAATTGATGCCTTTTCATATGATCCTGCTGATCTTTTCAGCTTTTCCCTTTCGCTAGGGATATTTCTACGAAGTGCGGTTGTAAGTTGTAACACTTCTTGTCCTGTCTTATATTGTCAGAGAAACGTGTTTGCTTCAAAGTCCATTTTTGTGACTGTCTAGGAATATTAGTACATGTTTATTCTTTTGAGATTTCTGTGCAAATGTTGATGCCAGTTGTGTTCTCTAATCTATATCATTAGGTGTCTTTTTTTGATGTTTTTGTTTTTTCAGGAAATAAGGTTTCTAAGTCAACTGGAGCATCCTAACATTGTGAAGTATTATGGAAGTGAAATAGTTAATTTCTCATCACAGAAATCTCTGTTTTTTTTCCTTTTTTAGCTTAACCTGTAATCCATAAAATATTTTTATCTTGATTGCAGGTCGAGGATCACTTCTATATATACTTAGAGTATGTCTACCCTGGTTCAATTAATAAGTATATCCATGACCATTGCAGTGCAATTACAGAATCAGTTGTTCGCAATTTTACACGCCATATACTCACAGGTCTGGCTTACTTGCACAACAAAAATGCCATTCATAGGTAATCACTGCCGTCAATTTTGTGCTAAGGTCAGAATTATCTTCTGAAAATATTCCGATTCATTGCTGTTTTGTTTCTCTATTATTGTCACAGACTAAAGTGTTTGGTTTCTATCAGCATGTGTTCCTGCTTAATTACCAATCTTTGTATGGCTTATATGCAAACTTTGTACTCGAAATAGCATGTCATGCTTCATCAAAATGCTGGAAACACTGAGCCTGATTCAGTCATTAATTAACTATCCTTGTATTTTTTCTTTTGCAGGGACATCAAAGGGGCAAATTTGCTTGTTGATTCTAATGGCATTGTTAAACTGGCAGATTTTGGAATGGCAAAATATGTAAGCCTTATTTTTAATTCAATTAACTAAAAGAGTTCCAGTATCTTGCATTTGATTAAACAAGAGTAATGCATTGTCATGCTAGCAACTGGTACAAGAACTTGTAATCTGGACTTTTTTAATGTGAAATGTTAGAAGAGTCTCCCAGGCAGATCGTGTCATCACAAAAGTATTTCTTTTTGTTTTTTACTTGGTATAAACAAGTGAAATTGGAAAATAAGATAATAACAAACTTTGTTACTTTTAGATTGACAATATAATTTATTTGGCTGATAAATAATGTTTTCTCTGTTTTTGCATAAATTATACATTGTATTAATTCTAGTACCTTCTTTACCACTGGGGGCATTCTAACAGAACATGCAGTGCAAAGAAGAAGGGGGTGCCGTCTCTCTAGTTGATGCCCTTTCTGTCTTAAAGAAACAGAGAATCTGTGGCACTTTTTTTTTATCTGCTGTACCATTGATTATTGGTGGAGGTTTGTAATTGGTCCTATATGGAATAAGGTTGAATCAGTGGGATCCTTCTGGAGTATCTGGCTGACATGCAGGTTATTTGACAATGAATTCAAGATAAGTTGGAAGCTATTACAACTATCAGTTTGGTAGAATAGACAGAAAGGGTGTAACTTTAGAATTTCAGGTGATCATGAATCCATGATCCAGATTGGACTGATAGGAAAGGCAAGACAGTCAGAGATGTGGATTGGGTTGCTGTTGGTGGCAAGGGTTATGATATGTAAAGTCTTGATTCTGTTTCTGCCTCTGCTTTGTTTTGGGTTTCTCTTTGGATTTTGCTGTCATTGATCTTTTCTGTATTTGTCTTTTCTGTTTTTGGTATTGGTTTAGGGTCCTTATTTCCTAGATTATTCTTTTGATAGCCCATGCTCCTTTGTATTTCTTTGGTTTCAATAAATCATTTTCTTCTATGGGTTTTAAAATTTTTTGTAGTACTTTCATCTCTATATATGTCCTAACTTCTGATTGAATGCAACTATGATTTGATTTTGAACAGTTAACTGAGGCCAAATGTGCTTATTCGATGTCAGGGAGTCCATATTGGATGGCTCCAGAGGTATCTTATATTTTATATTATTTTAATGTATTTGGGCCAAATGTCACTTTTTTAATGGAAAGCGAGTATTTTCCCTTTACACAGGTCTTGCAGGCCTCAATGAATAAAGAAACTAGTTATAACTCAGCTGTTGACATCTGGAGCTTGGGTTGCACCATTATTGAGATGTATACAGGGAAGCATCCTTGGAGTGGTGTTCCATATGTAAGTAGGGCACTTGACTCCTACCTCTAACATCAGGAAAAAAAACTTGACCACTATCATTGTTGGTTATGTGGAATTGATTTCCCTTCATGCTGCAATTTATGTGGATTTCATATTCGTTAGATGTGCAAGCTCTCTATCAATGCCTGCTGCTTCAATTTTACGATCTGAGTAAAAACAATGAGTTATGATAAATATATTGCTAATGCATGCAAAATAAAAGAAAATAGTGTTTAATAATTTTGATGGTTTCCATAAAGTTTTCCTTGAGACAAAAAGATCATAACCACAATTGCTTAAAAAATTTAGCAGCATGTTATAAAAAGTCACCATATTGAATATTCCAAGTAAATGAAGGTACTTCATTCTTGAAAGTGTGAAAACTATGACATGTCATTACCTTTACTAAAAGTTGGTCCAAGTTCTGTTACTTGTGTAATCATTCAATGACTGCCATGTCTGAATTTTAGGAAAACTCAGAAAAAACTAGGCAAAAGCAGAAACAAAAACTGAATGACACATTCTTGACAATCAAAGCACCCCAAACTATTTAAATTACTCCAAAGTAAATAAATTCAAAATTTTAACCTGATAACTGATGCAGGAAAGCCATTTAATCATTTGCTCAGGAATTTTTATTTGTTACATAAAAGAATTGAAAAGGAAATGAAATGGAAACATTTGCTTTTCCTTTTTTGAAATAAAGTTTACATAGCATATTCAATTGAATTTGATCTTGAAATTTATCAATATTATATTCTAGTAGAATTAATTTTGAAGTGGTAAAAGCATTATTCCAAACAATTAGTTCAACCTAGAATTGGCCAGTGTAAACAATTAGTATCCTTTGTGCAAATAATCTTTAATCTTTTAAATTTCAATTGTATCACTACCAGTTATAAAAATGTGGTTGACGTATATAACTAACATAACACACTTAGTTGTTGCCTTCTTTACGAAAATAGAATGATCCATAACACAACCCTAGAAACCTCTATTGAGCATGACCTAACTAAACTTGTCAATTCATACTTGAGGACTTTATTTAAGACTATAGATAACTTTCTTTATTCTACATATTGTATTCTCCCTTTGGGCAACAATACTTAAAAGGTTGCTCTTTGTAAACTTCTACCAAATCATTATAAATAAAAACATTTTTAACATTAAGTTGGTGTATTGACCACCGACAGACAATTTACTACATTGGATAAAAGCATACAAATCGAGTTGAGTTGGGCAACAGGAAAAAAGGTTTCTGCATAATTAATTCCATAAGTCTGAGTGAAATCTTGAGCTACAAGGCGAACTTTATATCAATCAATTGATTCAACTGGCCTATACGTGATGGTGAAAATCCACTTGCGTGAGATTATGTTCATCTTAGAAAGACAAGGTTGCAGATAGGTTCTATGAGTTCTCATGCTCAATCACAAAGGAAGTTGGACATTTGCAGATTAAAAATTGTGCACTGTTATCAAAGTAGTTCTCTGATCTCTTGTATCAAGAAACTGAATGCTATTTAATTTTGTACCTGTAAGTTATAATGCTTGTTTGGACTTACCTCCTTCTATGGCATGAATTGTTAAATATTCTTTCTCACCATTACAGTATGCTGCCATGTTTAAAGCATTACATAAGTGCCCAGACATACCAGAGAAATTGTCTCCAGAGGGCAACGATTTCCTTCAGCTTTGCTTTCGTAGGAATCCAGCAGAGAGACCTTCGGCAAGCAAGTTGTTGGAGCATTGCTTTGTGACCAATTCACAGCACCACGTCCATAGTTCTATGCGAGCATTTTCGGAACTTAAACTTTTTGTATGTTCCTTCAGTACACCTATTGGTTATTCATTTTTGTTATTTGTCCAGAGTTTTTACCAGATTTCAAACTTACCAGGATGATTCTCGTCTCTCAACTAACTACACTTTGCTCAAGAATAACACTAAAATGAAAGAAAAACACGCGCCAAATGGGTATGCTGGCATCTTGCTTTCTTAGTTTCTGTATTTCACTATTTCTAGCATGTTTTGTTGTGTAATCAAGAAAAACTACATTTTTCCTCTAACAGTTCTGTTCAGACTCATTTGGATAATGCTGATGCGACATCCCATCTTTCTCCCCGTTCTACTCTTGAGGCAGTTCTCCATTCTCCTCCACACATAATTCAAGGCGCATCATCCTTTCTCGTTCATCTTCCATTTGGTGTGAATGCTTCACAATGGAGTTCTGGAACGCCCCTGAACTATCATTACAGCAGTTCCTATGGTAAGGATGTCCAGCATTTGTCTTAAAGATCTCACTGATCAATTCTGAGACAACACGATAGATCTGCTAATTTATTGAGACGTGGGGTTCCTTGTTATTTATCTAACTTGGCTCTAAGATATTTACTATCAACTCTTTCCTTCTATCTATGATTTATAAATGAGTTTTATATATATAGAGAGAGAGAGATCATTGGTTCTATAAACTCCTACAGAAGTGACTTCTATAGGTGTTTGATCTGAACTATATGATTTCAATTGGATGGCGTGGAAGGGCAAGTGCGAGCAACGACGAAGCAGGCAATAGTGAGTGCAAGCAGGTGAGGGTGATAGCAGATGGCAGACAGTGACCGTAGGGGTAAGGGTGACAGCTTCCATGGGCAATGTTGATTCACTGCTTGGGAGAAGAGGAAGAAGGCTTCCGCACGGTGGAGATCCGATTCACAGTTAGGGGAGAAGAGGAAGAAAGGTCTGTCGTAGCTGTCATTGTTGCTTGCGTCATTGTCATCGCCATCGCTCGTTGCTTGCCTACTTGCACTCACCCTTTGCATGTCATTCGATTAAGATCGAACAGCTCAGATCAAACCCTATAAAGTTATTTTTCCCAATATATATATATTAGTTTTGTGTGGCGAATTGGCTGTAACATATTTCACTGCACCACACGGAATAGGTGATATTTGTTCTATTCTCTGTGACATCATGAAGAATCATAGTTTCTAGTTTTAAACAAAAGACCTGGAAGAAGCATGGTTGGGAGTTCTACCCAAAAGATTCTTTTTTTTACTATTTTTCTGTTACAGAATAACGGGAATGAGCCAGTTGTAAATACAACTTGTATTGAGCATCTTTGTGATACTTTCTTTTCCCAATATGTAGATGGAAACAATACCTAGATCGAGAGTTGACCATTAGTGATGCAGGACCACCACGTGATGCAGGACCCGCCCACCGCATGGAAGAAGGCTCGAAGTAGCCAAACGAAGAACACGAAGGGGCTAGTTGATGATTACACTGGAAAACGAAGCACCACCGTTATCTTTAATTCCTGTTTGTTGTTTTCATTATCTGTAGAAGGCTTTGCCTATTTTAGCACTTGAAATTGCTATGTGGAGGACATCTTTTGTACAAGCATTATGCTGAAAGAATTTTCTCTCCCTTCCTCACCCAATGGATTCTGAGTTTAGTTGGGAACGTCGGTGGATTCCGCAACCTCCCCAATGGACTCCGAGGACTCCTTTTCGTCGTGACACGCTTCGTCTGCGTCAATTAGGCCTGCTTCAATCCAGGCTAAATTGTCTGCATATGATAAATGACTATTCTTTCAGCATAATGCTTGTATGACGATGGTTTGCATGCCTCTCTAATATTTATCAAGCTTTTGGTGCTGTGCGAGACCTTGACGATAAAGGTATGTTTATAAGTAACTTTTTTTCGATTTCAGGAGTTAATAAAATTAAAGTTAAAGTTAATTTTAAAAATAAAATTAAAATTACATAATAATTAAAGAGATAAAAATTAATATGTTAAGATCTGTAACTTTAAAAGTAATTTTAAAAGTTTTTGCTTGTAAACGATGTCAGGCAGCAGATTCGTTGAAGGATAAAGGTTGCCTCATCACATGTTTTCACATGGGCGATGGTACGATCTTAAAGATTTTGTTGTGTCGATCAGGACCGTTCGTGTTACTTGGCATGGCAGGAAGGGATTGATTCATCCGACACGAGGAGTCCTGCAATTTATTTTGGATTGGACCAGATATGCCCACCATTACTCACCGATAAACAAATTAATTCATGAACGAATTGACTCATTAGCGAGAGTCATGATTGAAGGCAACGCAATAACCATTGGTTACCTGATGATATTACATTTTTCAAAAAACTACATAATTTACGACATAAATTTTTGATATTATTTTTTGACATAGAATGTTAAAGATATTTAATAAATATTACTGTACACAACTAAAATGTATGATAAAAAATAAAAATACATAATAAATAATTCTTAAACAAACAAACACTTAACGCTTACCATGAACGTTGTGGGGATCTGAGACCTGCCTCCCACCAGTAGTGGGCGAATGCCGTCCCAGTTATAGCCCTCCCCTGAGACGAAAGGTATTTGTTAGTGCCGATCGAATTTTTTCATGATTGAACCAGCATTTTACAAATGAAGTGTTGATCCCCCCCCCCCCACCAGCATTTTATGGTAACACTCTAATTTTACCTAGGTATAAATCAAGGGTACCCTTTCTCTTGGAAATCAACACTTTCCCCATTCCCTATCTCAGGAATCCCCTCTAAATGAATGATTAGTCATTATCGACAAAATGAAGGTCCCATTGACAATGCTTGTGTCCAAAGATGCATGTATTTACATAGCTTCAGAATTTTATAAAAGTTGGAGTTGATTTTTGATGAAAACAAACTGAAGTTGTGATAAATAAAAACTTTATATGAAAAATATGTATTTGTCAAATAATTTAACTTTTAACTTTTGCATTTCAAATATATCCTTGAGAAAAATTAATACATATAGAAATCACTATTTATTTTTTCATTACAATAATGAAATAATATTAACATAAAAAGTAACTCATATATTGTAATGACAAGTTTCATTGACAAATTTTTTCGTATTTATTTTATAATCACTTTATTTATAATAGTATTATTATAACTTTATTTATAATATCAATAAAATGATTAGATAAATACTGAAAAAGGCATTTTGATTAGTTCACTATTAAAACTAATAATTCCAAGAACTATTCAAAAGTAACTTTTAACTAACGTCAAAATATAACTATAATAAACAGTGATTCAAACTAACTTCAATTAATTATACCATACAACATTGATGTATTCAATAATATTGTTGTCAGCTTCAACTCTCAATGGTATTGAAAACTAAAAATTAGTGTAAACAAACATAACTTAAATCTATAAATGGAACGGATCGATACTAGTCATTTGTTCTATCTTACTTAATATAAGTCAAAGTTTACATTTTTTATCTGTCTACGTATTTCTTTGCCTGCTAAATTTAAAAGATAAGATGAGGAACAAGTGCATATTCACCAATAATTGTCCCGTTTATACTTCGTAGGGGCCACTCATGCCCCGCCTATCCGATCTCAAGTTACTCACACAAAAAAACCTTGAAAACTCTGTGCATTGACAATATTTTTGCCAAGGCGTAGTGGGTTTTTTGTTTGAAAAATATAAGAAAAAAGAGCTGGACAAAATGGAATCTCACGTACGAGTTGTCGCCAAAAGAATTTAAAGGTTTCAAACTGAAGCAAAGCTGCTCTATCTCATGGCCTCTCCTCTATCAGCAGTGATTCAAGCTCTTCTCTTCTCCTTTCCAATTCCTGTGTAGAATCATTACACATGCTAGTCAGTCAACAGAAAATATGACGAATGAAAAAACATCTGAAGATTCAGTCCTCTCTCTTAAGTAATAGTGGAGAAGTATAAGACGCGGAATAGCAATGATTTCATAAAGTAAAAGAACCACATGTATCGTTTATGCCATTAACCTAATTCAACCACAATAAGATAATTAACTAGAGAAACAATAATTCTGTTTCAGAAGCTATTTTGATTGTATCAAATTTTTGGTAAGAACTAAGAACATCGGTGGTGTGTAAAAAAAAGTCTTACATTATGCACCACTAAGTTGAAACCCATGGAAAGGCTTTCACAAAAACACAGGAACACATGTGCTAGCAGTTTGGCCATGTTTCTTCAATGCACAACTTGTTAAGCCAACAAAGCATGTGGATTCAATTTTTCAATGTAAGAGTGGAATAGTTGTTGAACTTTGAGCAATGAATAATGAGTAGACAAGTGCACCAGCAGGCTAGGCCCAAAAAAACAGTGACAGCAAACAATTGATACCAGGAACCACAACTTCCAACCCAGTGGACAAGTAATTTAGTAAAGCATTCTACAATGGATAGCCCCATAACAAGTCAATATTTTATGTATAAGATATGCTATATACACATTTATTTTGGAATATGAATAAGCTTCTCATGTAAAGTAGAAACACGATGTTTAAGGTTGAACAGAAATACGATTCCAAAATGCAGCAACGGACATGTAAATATTCAGACTACAAGACAGACGAACCACTAATTTTTCAGTCAATTTGCTTGGGTTTGATCAATGACTTTCTTTTAGAATTTGAACATGCCTCACCATAATATGTTAAAATAGCACATTAAAAGGCCTTGCCAATCTAGTAAAAAGTGGTAAAAACCCATAAAGAAACCATGCCTCAAGATCTTTAACTGCTTGATCCCTTGTAATTTCTTTATGCTGCCGAGCACGCTTCAAGAAACCAAGGCAAAGTAGTCCCTGAAATCCATATGGGAAACCACTAAACATCTGAAAGACGTGAAACAGAACCAGCCAATCCATTACAACGATAAAAAACAAGATAAAATGCATGCAGTTTGTTCTCCCTCCTCTTATAAAGTCTACAAGGAACAAGGTGTTAGATTCAAATCGAAGCAAAAACATTTGCACTTTATTTTGTTTTAAAAAGAGGACTACTGAATAGAAAATGAAAATTTGAAAAACCATCTACCCTCCAACCATATTAAACATTTATTTTCTAATGGAAAAATGTTTTTTTTGTATCCTAAAAGACCAGGTCAATCCAAAAGTTGTGCCCAGGCTCATTCCTAATTGTCATTGCAGATAGATATGACTTGACAGAGTTTCGCAACTGACCCCGACAACATAGACCACTCCACAGGCAAGAAGCATGTAGCTAGCAATCTCCTGAAGCAACACAATATTCCTCTGTTCCCCGTGGACATCAGGGAATGCTCTTGTCATCACCGCAACACTGGAGAACGAACAGACCATGTCAATTTGTATAATTGCATCAATTACCATGATCATCATCATCAACATTCCTAAAGCAAACAAAAGGCATTAAACAGAAACCAGTGACTCTGGAAACACACATACAATATCTGAAGCATGCCTCTACCGGCCCAGTACTCCAAAACCTGCGCCACGTCCGAGAAGCAAAACACACAAATCTCTCAAAAAAAAAGGTGGGGAGCCAAACAGTTGCAACCAAAATCCAAATCAAGAATTACGTTACCCTCCAGAACTTGAACAGGAGACTCCATTCCGTCTCCGTGACAACCACGACCAGGGCGATAACAACCGCGTAGCATCGGAATATCCCAGCGAACACCTTCAGTCAACAGACCGACCGACATAGGGAAAAGTAACAACGCATTGAGCAGTAGACACCTCAGCATCCAAAGCACACACGTAAAATTAAAAGAAAAAGAAACAATCAAGCAAAAGGGGGGGAGCAGGAGATTATACATCAGTGCCCTGCTTGAAGGACAGGAAGGCGGAGTAGGCGTTCACAAAGACGCAGAGCACGGTGGTGACAGCGGTGATGAAGCTGAAGCACCGGCAGACAACGAGCAAAGGATCGGGCCTCGATCGGATTAGGATTGGAGACGGAGAAGGATCCGGTGGCTCCATCGCCGTCGGCTGCGGCTGCGACGCCTCCCCTGCCTTCTTCGCCATTTCTACGCGGCCGAGTGGCTTCTCCTCATCGAAAGCAAAGAATAATAGGTGAAGATATCCGAGTTCGAGGCTCCTCACATTTGCTTTTATTTTTTAATAGTCGAAGGAGAAGTATACCAGGGTGGCGTTCACGAATATTTTTTTTAAAATTAATTATATATTTTTTACTTAAATTATTATATAATTTTAACTTCGTTCACGTAATTAACGTTAATTTTAATTCTTTTTAACTTTTAAAATTTTAAAAAAAAGTTAAAGTCATGAGTGATCGAAAGATTCATGTAAAAATAAATATAAGCTAGATATCAACCTAAAGATACATTTTTAATTTTAAATATCACAAAAAAAAGTTAGAAATTATGTCTTATTATTGAATAAAGTTAAATTCTATAATAAATTATAAAATACAAATTTATATGATTGATACGTAAAATTAAAATTAAAATTAAAAAAATCGTAAACAAATAAAACTTAAAAGTCCGAAAGCACGAGAGTACAGAAAAGATAAGAGTACTGGCTATCAATACTATCGATGTCATTGACCAAATACAAAATATTTTCAATCAAAGAGCAAGCAGAGATGAAAGGACGAGTATTTCTCCAATTTATTTCAAATGAATTGAACTTAAAAAAACAATGAGCATTCTCCTCACTTTTGCATTTTAACACGAAGTGTATTACTCGACGCATTTCTGAAGTGTTTCCTATTTTATATTCTTTTAATTTTAAATTTAATTATATAATTAGATAACTTAAGTTATAGATTTCATCTAAGGTGGATTTCATTTGAACTTTTAAAATTACTTAACATTATTATTATTATTTAAATTTAATATATACTTTTTTTTCTATCTTAATTATTAAAAAATTAATTTTAAATTTAATTTTATTTAACTTACAAGATTAACGGAAATAACTCCCATTTAGACGGACCGTTCAAACAAACGAATCCTCAGTCCCGCAACTGCCTTTCAACGCACGGATTCCGAGAACCATGGGTGCAGCTGCCTTTCCACCTTTGAAGATCACAGTCTTATTTGTCGGAACATTTATCCTTATACAACTATATTTTTTATTATATTTTATAATATTTTATAATATCATTTATTAAATAATTTTTATTTTTTTATTAGATATGATAACTTTTTAAAAATATTATTATCGTAACTTTTAAAAAAATATCAACACCTTAATATAATAAATATTATTTATTATTCTATTATAATAAATAATATACATTATCTTTTTACTTATTTTATTTATTATTTATTATAATTTTTTAAAATATATTATAATTTTTAAAAATATATTATAATTTTTTAATTATAAATTATATAATTTTTAAAAAACTATAAAATTTAATCTAAGCAATTAAAATACCCAAACAAACAAAACCGACATCAACCAAGCACGTTACCAAACGCGTTCAAAAACGTGCTGAACAAACGCCACGCCGCTTCTATCTATTTTTTCTGTTTCCATCGAAAGAATTATGGGAAACGAACTGTCACGCCTCCAGTCCATCACGAGACAACTGGGCAGACCGAACGGTTCCCGAAAATAAATTGGGTTCAATAGGAGACCTTCCTCATTGCCCATTTATCTGGGTTTGCTTCTGTTCAAATATTTGTCGGAACCACACATGCATTGAAAACTTCGAACCCTTAAATAATGAAGGGTTCGTTTATTTTTTTAATTTTAATTTTATATAAATTTTTATATATCATATAAATTCTTATACATAAATTACTACATTATAATTTACAATATAATTTTAACATCATTTACAAAATTACTCTCAACTTCAACTCTCCATGATTATTAAAAATAAAATTAAAATTATATAATAATTAAAATAATAAAAATTTATACAATAATAATAACATTCAAATAATTTTAAAGATCGACTAAAACCAACACTAAACAAAACCTAAAGTCCACCTATTTCAACGAGACCAAACAAAACATCGTACATTGTTACTACAGTTGGACATCACTTGTCTAAACAATTTGTTTAAATTGTATTTATTATATACTTTTACTTTTGATTATACACTTCAACATGTATGATAACATTTACCAAATATTTTTAATATTTTATATCAAAAACTTACTTCATAAATCATATAATTTCTTAAAAAATATAAATTCACCTTATTTCTTAAATAAACACAGAAAAAATAGATAAACGGTCGTCCCAGCTCCACTTAAACCCTGGTGTGAAATCTATAGTGATATTTTAATCATGTAGAGGGGAACTCCTATAAGTACTTATAACAGAATTGAACAAAACATAAAATAACAGGCTTCACTAAATAACGTTTAATCATGTGGTGCTTATTTAGCTTCTGCCTGCAGTTGCTGCTTTCACAATAAATCCATTGAGACTGCTCCTCATATTCTTTGATAGCGATATTGCTATGATCGCGAAAACTTTGGAGCTGTAATCTTTTGAATATACTCTTCGCAATCGACAGGAATGGTGCCGCTGGATTTGGAAATGTCTCTGTCAAGGACAAAGAATAAATGGAGATTTATCAAATTCTTGATTGCTAACATTTTCCGAGACGTCTGGAACCACCGGTGCGAGATTATTTTCCAAAATAAACCTCTCATTTATTGCTATTCTAAAACGAGTCATCACTCATTTATGGGATTACGGTAGAGTTACCTCTCTTCCTGCGCATGTTAAAGACTGGCTTAAAGACGTTTGGCGCAATGGCAGTTATAGCTTGTGCTGGCTGGTTCTCTACCTCTCTTGGACTTCATCGGGCATCCTTTTGTTCAGCGTTTGAGGATGCTTTGCTACCAAACAAACGCTGCTTCTATCAAATTTTCTGTTTCCATCAGAAGAATTATGCGACACGAACAATATGTGAAAAATAAGTTTAAAAGACATGCAGAAAACAATATATTGCCAAAATAACAATGCTTCAAACGTTATTTATGGCGTTCTAAATGATACACTATGTATTGTATTAGTGAGAATGGATCACTATAGATGCACCCTAAAATTTCTATCATTTTTCTAGTATTAAAGGATGGACCCTTAAAAGGGTGTGAGGTGTTACCTGTAAGCGTGCTAAGTTGTGGTTACATCAACACATGACAACCCACCGCTCTACGAGTAGGGTTTGTGGCAGTAGTGTCTAGAGCCTCCCCGATGCAGCTCTTGTCAACCAC
>JAMKPZ010004957.1:0-22061 GCA_024699675.1 Amphibolis antarctica | reverse complement strand
GTAAATACACCTTTAGGAGGAGTTTGTACATTTAAAAATTACAATAAATTATGAGAAATTATAAAAATAATAAGTTAAATTTTTCGTTATTTTCTACACGTTACTATACTTTTGAAAACACAAAGCCTTCCTTAGTATAGTCAAATCGTACTATTGATTGATATAATATAGTTTAGTAAATTATACTTAGATCGTATCTTTTAATAATTTTATGTTGATACGACACACAACCTACTTTTAGCAAATGAGTTAACATGACATGGTATGAAAATAATATTGTATTTTTTAAAACTT
Organism: Amphibolis antarctica; assembly: GCA_024699675.1. Classification (NCBI taxonomy): domain Eukaryota; kingdom Viridiplantae; phylum Streptophyta; class Magnoliopsida; order Alismatales; family Cymodoceaceae; genus Amphibolis; species Amphibolis antarctica. Next base: position 21,767 of record JAMKPZ010004957.1, on the reverse strand, counting down.
TATATTTTTTAATATATTTTTGTTAAGTTGTATATATTATATGTAATTTGTTAGTTTGAATTTATACGGTTGTAAGTTTAAATCTTATCTTTAATTATCTTTTAGTATTTATAAATTATATTAATATTATATTTATTTTTAATAAAATAAAAAATAAATTATACTTGACACAAGTCCAAATGAACCATATTTGAACCACCAACCGAAAGGCTCAGCATGTAGCTAAAAAAAAATTTCAAACCACACAGACTCAATACAACCTATTGACATGTCAATCATGCAATTAATTGAATTATCTCGTTTAGGAGAGGTTTGTGCTTTTAGAATTAATGAAAATTAATGAAAAATAATAAAAAAATTAACTATTATTTTCTATAATTTCTCATTAATTTTAAAAATACAAACCCCTCTAATTTGGAGAGAAAACAATGTCCATGTTTAGGTGACATTACTAATTAACACAAATACATACGGACTACAAAAATTTTCCAATAATTTGTCCAACACAAAAGTGTTGACACCTGTTAGCCTTTCAGACCCCTTTTCTACTGCTTTTATTTAGTTAATTTATTTCTTTTATTGTACTCATAAATTCTTGTTTATACTTTTAGGATTAAATTGTGGATACATGATATAAGTTTTTAATTAAACTCTAACCTTAAAAAAACTAGTGGACAGCATGCAGTTGGACACCACCTCTGTATATTTATCATCCATGTGGCTGACAAAAAATTACAGGTTCCAATTCTAAACCTCACACTCAAATTACTCAATGCAGCACTTTTGACCATTTCAAGCAAACCTTTTGATTCCTAGGACTCTCTCTATTGATCACCTGGCCTTATGCACCAGATCATCGAACTCTTTCACACCATAGGATCAGTAATTAATCATCTTTAATTTGTAACCAATAACAAAATACATTACCACCTCTGCTCTATTGTAAGATTGAAAACTAAGCAAAGACACTGCAATTATCAAAGAAAATCATCTTTTAAGGATCAGCATTGTTCATATCCCAACTAGTGAGATGTGTGCATTTAGCAGATAATTAAACAACAAAAAACGTAACGATTTGCTAATCATAGATTATTGGTTACAATAATGATGCTACTTGTCAGTAAACATAAATGAGCAATTAAGTTCGAAATAAGTACTACCCAATTCAAACTACTTTATCGGAATGATCAGATTCATTTGTTCAAATAGACTTGATAAATAAATGATTAATTCTCAGGGTGTGTTTGTAGATAATTTTTTTAACTTTGGGAATTGGATAAAATTATAGTTGAAGTTAGTTTTACAATCAAAGTTAAAATTGTATAGTAATTTAGGTGATAAAAATTTATACGTTAAAATCTATACAGTAATAATAACATTAGAAGTGATTTTAAAAATTGAAAAAAATTGAAACTAAATAGAACCTTACTAAACCTAGATATGAATGTAGATGTCAATAATATATTATCAACAAATTTCTAAAAAGTATTGTAACATGTAAAAAATTTGAAAAATTGAAATTTAAGAAAAGGAAAAGAAAAAGGAAAAATAAAATTAAGGAATAGAAAATTTTTTAAGATTGTTTGTGAAAAATTAATTTTAAAAAATATAAATATTTTATATTTAAATATTTTAAATATAATTTAACATTTTCTTTGTAATCATAAATTTAATAATGATTAAAGAGGTTAGATAAGATGTATAATATTAAAAAATTATATAATATTAAAATTTTTTCAACTGTAAAATTTTTTTGACTCAAAAATTTATACTTGTAGTGATTAAAAAATTTAAATTGACCATTGATAGCATTTGGTTTCCCACGTATAAAGAATTCTATGTAATAATCGTACAACCAAAGTCTGAGTCAACCAAATCGCTTTGAATTGGCCCAAGGAAAACGATGGGAACCCAAAGATTAAAAGCTAAAAGCGCACGAGAGGTAGGCGTTCTAACACGTCAAAGTGTTGACCAATGAGATATCTGTAAAAAAAACAACAATTAACTGCAATAACTTAAATAAACAGGCATTCACAGTTAATGAATGTAAAAACATCATCATTAAAAAATGTAAAATAAAAGATCATTGGCTATGTTTGGAAATAACTTCTTTTGACTTCGATAAAAAAAAAATATTTTTAACTTTTTTTTCCAAGCACCTGTATCATTGAAAAGGATTTTTAAATTTAAAAGTGATAAAGTTAATATAAAAAAATTATTTCAAAAATCTACTTATGTTACCGTGATAATAGAAATAATTTTTAAGTTCAAAAATAAATTTTTCAAACGAAGTTAACAAATAAAGTTTATAAAGATTTTTATTATGTGAAGTATATATTTTATTAAATAATATAATAAAAGTAAAAAAAATTTATCCTGAAAATCATATTAGTTAAAAAAAGTAAACTTACCTCTTTTACGTATAGATTTTGGTAAATAAAATTTTAGTTTCGTAAATAATATTAAAATTATATAATAAATAAGAGTGTATATACGATAATATATAAAAAATTATAAAAAATTAAAACGTTCATTTTTTAATGAAATTTTTATTTTTTTATAATATTTGTTTAAAGGATAGAATTAAGTAAAAGTGAAGTTTAATTTTTTTAAGAAATTATACAATTTACTATGTAAATTTTTTTAATAATATTTTGATATAAAATATTAAAATTATATGATAAATATTATTATATATAATTATAATATATATAGTAAAAAAATATATAATATCTAACTATTAAATAAATCGAAGCCAAATCAAAAGATAAAAGTCTGCTCCACTTTTTCAATCAAGACAATTAGGAAGTTTGTAGAATTCTAGACGGGGAAATTTTTTTTCCGAAAAATAAGAAAAACTTTTTCCCAACTTTTTTGTGCGGTAAAGAAAGAGCTCTCTCTCTCTCTCTCTCTCTCTCTATAAAACTATCAAGTTTCTCTATTGCCGAGTCCAACCAGCAGGTAGACCAGTCTCATGCTGTCGTCTATCGATCTCTCCGTCGACGAGGTGAGTTTTGGGAAATCGGAGCTGAAAGCTGGGATTTTTATGTGTTTAATTGGATTTCGTTATTGATATATGTTTGCAGGCAGATTCATAAGGCTTCTTGGGGTTTTCTTTTTATTTGGGATTCAGGTGTTGTTGCCTAGGGCTTTGCTAAAAATCTTGTCCTTTGTTTTGTTTTTGCAGGTGATTGTGCAATTGAATGTCGAGAGTGATTTGGTGGAGTAGGGTTCTGTCTCTAGTTGTTCGAATGATCAGAATTTGAACTGTATGGGGTGTCGGGGCACCCTGAGTTCGTGGTCTACATGCTGAGATGGAATATTCAACATCAAGTGCAAGATTGGAGACGAGCTTTTGAAGGTTGATAATTATATTTCTGGATAGGTCTCCCTGTCAGTACAGTAGTGGGGATCTTCATTGGTTTGTGGTAGGCAGGGGGAGGGAAGATGTTAGAGGGACCGAAGTTTCCTGGTATTTTAGGTGGTGGTGTGGGTGGGGGGCGTGATAATATCAATAGTTTTTATGAGATGGGAAGGTTCTATCAGAAGCTTGGTGAGGGAAGTAACATGTCTGTAGATAACATTGATAGCCTTCAGATGAGCAACGGTGGTGGGTCTATTTCCACGTCCGTTGATAACAGTAGTGTTGGGTCAAATGAATCCCACATCCTCATACACCACCAGCAGCAGGGCGTTCTCCCTGTTCTAGTGAGCAACTATTCTGCCGGTCATAGTGTGTTTCGCCCTGGCAGGGTATCACATGGCCTTAGTGATGATGCTCTGGTCCGGGCTTTGATGGATGACCGGTACCCAACAGAAGGACTTCCACAATATGTTGAGTGGACCATTGATCTGAGGAAGCTCGTTATGGGGATTCCTTTTGCACAAGGAGCTTTTGGGAAACTATACAAGGGAACTTATAATGGAGAAGATGTTGCCATAAAATTGCTCGAAAAACCAGAGGATAATTCAGAAAGAGTGCAGGCAATGGAGCAACAGTTCGCACAGGAGGTGACTATGCTTGCAAACCTCAAACATACAAATGTGGTCAGGTTTATTGGTGCATGCAGGAAACCAATGGTATGGTGTATTGTGACTGAGTATGCAAAAGGTGGATCAGTTCGACAGTTTTTAATGAAGAGGCAGAACAGATCTGTGCCACTAAAGGTGGCGGTCAAGCAAGCACTGGATGTTGCCAGAGGGATGGCATATATTCATGGACTAGGGCTTATCCACAGAGACCTGAAATCAGATAACCTTCTGATAGCCGCGGACAAGTCTATTAAAATAGCTGACTTTGGAGTGGCTCGTATTGAGGTGAAACCCGAGGGTATGACGCCTGAAACTGGAACTTATAGGTGGATGGCACCGTAAGTGTACACTCTCCTCCTTCATAGTTCCATCTCTATCCTTGTTTGTGGTGACTAGCACTGATTAGTTGTTTTTATTAACTAGGTCGTCGGATACATATCTTGGTAGACGTGAAAATTATAATGCTTTTCTACGTGTGGATGTGGAATTGTGTGGCATTTATTGTTTCATCTGTTGAATATTGACGAATGTGTGCAGCTTCATGTTCTACACCTTCATTAGCGTATTAGACAACAATAAAGAACTGAAATGATGTTCATGTTATGCAGTTGTGCCATCAAGGCCCATCAGTTTGGCCTTATTATTGTGAATTGATTTTCTTCCGGTCAACTCATTTTATCTTCCTTCAATCGTGGTAAACTTATGGTTAATGTCATAGGAAGCCACTTATGCTAGGAGTGTAAATGGGGTAGATTCAAACTAGGTAGACCTATATCCAACTTTGTATTACTTTAATATGTGGTTAATCTGAATCCTTCTGTTTAATATTTGGATAACAGTTTGAATATATGAATCTGTATTTGATGGATTTACTTGAATTCAGATAATATTATTTGAAAAATTCAATCATTTTATCTGGATACAAAAATATGAAATCAAATAATATATAAATATTGGAAAACTCAATCCTGGTATGTAAATCTAGAAATCAATGATTGTTTTGCATTCATGTATTATATTTTGTTTGAATAAAGCTTAATCCACATATCTTAGTCACGACATCTTAATTTGAATACGATTATGTCACAATAAAAATTTAAAATTTAAATATAACTATGAAATGATCAAATAGTATAAATATAATTATATTTATAATCCATATCTGAATATCATAAAATAGTATAAGTAAAAAAAGTAATATAAATTACATTGAATATCAAAATATTTGATTAAGTAAATGAATTGGAATCAAAATTTGATCAATGGATATCATGTATATTTGAATCTAATACTATGATTTTTGAATACAAATTTCAAAAGGTTCGTTAGATTTTGGATTTAGATAATTTTATTTTAAATGGATTCAAAGTCAAATAACATCTCAGGCATCCTTTTATAGGCCTACTTCTTGCTATATATAGATCTATAACATTCTTATACTACTTGTATGCATTCTTTTTCTTTTACCTTCGCCTATTTTCATGTAGCCTTTGGATTACTGGTTTTTTACTGTGGACATCTCAGTTTTCATTACTTCACTTGATATTCATTCATCTTGTAGAACCATATCATGAATTCATGACACTTCAATCACACACAAACAGAAAAATTTCTTATTCACGTGACATAAATGGTAAAACAAAGAAGCTTTGATGTCTCTTTATGTTCATCCTTTTATTGTACCTACAAAAATGGTACAATTTTGCTTGACTGCTAAGCAAACATATTGTGTGCTAGTTGTCTTATAGGCCACAAGTGACCATGCTATTATCATATTAAGCCATGAAATAGCATGACAGCAAATAGTTCATTTTCTCTAAATATTTGGTTCACTGTCTTGCCGTGACTTTCCTCGATAAAAAAAAGATGCACTCTATTAATTCCGAAAATATTGATGTTTGCTGGGCTTATGAATGAAGGCATCCTGAAAATGAATGCATTGACCCTTCTCATTCTCTTTGTTACAGGGAGATGATCCAGCACAGACCTTACAACCAGAAAGTGGATGTTTACAGTTTTGGCATTGTTCTTTGGGAACTTATTACTGGTATGCTTCCATTCCAAAACATGTCAGCAGTTCAGGCGGCATTTGCAGTTGTGACCAAGGGAGTGAGACCAGTCTTACCTCCAGATTGTCTGCCTTTGCTCGAAGACCTAATGACTCGCTGCTGGGATGCAGATCCTGTTGTCCGTCCACCCTTCACTGAGGTGGTTAGGATACTTGAGATAGCTGAAACTGAGATATTGAACACTGTGAGGAAGGCACGCTTCCGGTGTTGCATCGCCCAACCAATGACGACAGACTGATGAACAATAAAACTCAAAGTGGATAGACAAAGAAGAGGACCATGTACCTAAACCAATGCTGAATGAGTTAATTTTTCATACTCTATAGTTTTATACTTGGTTTCTAGGCTGAATGCTCTCGGCCATGTTATGTATTACAGCTTACTTCATATTTATCCAATGTCAAGGAGCTACCGTATGTAATCTATCAGAACGTTAACAGCCTTTTTTCAATCGTACAAGCATTGTTTTGCGCTAAAATTAATGTTTCTTACATGCCCTGAAGTTTTTTGATGTAGAAGTTTAAACAACTCAGTTCGTGGGGTTTCACCTTCATCAAGGTTTGGATTCACCAGTGACATTAAGGAGATGTTTGTACATTAAAAAAAACAGGAAAATCAAAGAATGATGTAAATGGTAAAGTAAAACATTTGCTATCCCAGAGTTTCAGTACTAGTGTTAAAGGGTTCTGGTAGGGTCAAGCTTTAGTCGGGTGCTGCGAGGTTTAATCCGAGATCGCAATCAACTGTACCTGCTATTGCCAAGCAAATGCTCCATGGCAACAGTAGAAGCTTCCTCCGCATTGTTTAGTGGCTTGACATATTCATATCTATCTTATTTGATAATGATGGCAAGTGTTCTCACATTTATCTGCCTATAAGTGCTATTGTAATTGGTTAGTTTAGTCATTGTTTATTAATGGAGTTTTAGCTCCAACTTTAATTATAAGAAATACATATAATAATTTCGCAAATAATATTAAATCTGTATGGTAAATAAGTGAGAATTTGTATGATGATGATATGAAAATTTGTATAAAATTTAATCTAAAATTAAAATTAAGTTAATAAACTTGACCTACTATGCTGTAATAATCGGATGATATTCGTTTCTATCTTGATGTCAGACATTTTCATGGCTACTTTGGTAGGTGAGAAACAATAAAGTTAGTGGACACATGATTTGATTAACTAATATTGGATGACATTCCATTGCATATGGCTCTTTTGAAATGAGTTAGACTTCACAACTTTTTGTTATAGATGAGGTAATATAAAACTTGCGAGAAATGACATCATATTATATGAGCCTACATAAAATTACTTTAAAATTCTAATAGTGGAATATACGTACAAAATGATTGTTTTTCTTAATGAATAACGTATGTACAAATTTTTCCTGATGTATTAATTTTAGATATTAATTAGCATATATATTATAATAAGTGATATGCATCTAATACAAACAATTTAGCCAGATGGTTTGCTTATTGGTAGGCAATTCTTTGTATCCATGTTGGAATTTTCATGCAATTAACTATTTTTACACGTAAATTTTAACATTTACTCGAAAGGGTAATTTTAGCCCTTCACTAAAATGTTTGGTGGAACTCATCTCCCTCGTGGCTTTATATGTTAAAACATCTAGAAGTGTTAATTGAACTGTATCTAATAAGATCGATATAGTCTAATACAGTTAAATCATATCGTATCATATCGTTGATCAATATGACATAATTTGATAAGCGATGTTTACACCATTTTTTTGTATTTTTATGTTAGTATGGTATGAATTACTTTGGACACAATATAAAAATAATTTTTTAATTATTTAAAATTTTACATTTATTTTAATACAATTTTTTTAAATAAATACATCTCATAATATTATTCATTCTGTAAAATAAAAGTAAGTTAAAAAAGATGAGAGTCCAAACTCCCCGAAAATAGCAAGTGGGCCAAGGCCCAGAACAAAGAGGAAAAACTAATTTTAGCTAAGAAACTGCCCGGCCCCAAAATAACGTCCAGGTCCAGACGCGAGGCCCAATGAAGTCTCGAAGGCAGCGTGCTCTCACGGTCCAGCTTATTGGAAGAGTGATTATGAGCATCCCCATGGCAAAGACCACCAGACGCGAGGTCGATAGACGATAGATAATACATGGATGTGAGTTTAAATTTTATAATTAATTATTTTTTAATATTTATAATTTATATTAATTTTTTAATAAAATAAAAAATAATTAAAAAAATAAACCACGTTGATTAGGCCTAAATGAATTGTACTTGGGTCATCGATAGAAAAGTCTAATATGACCCAAACACAACATAAATAGTAGACACGATCCATTAATATCTTTAAAAACATCAAACATTTGCATGCACATTAAACGACTGTATATAATTCTAAAATGGCATACAAATATGATATACTGATTTAATCAAACTAGCTTAGGATGACAAGGGGCGTGAGATTGCAAATGGAGTCTTTTGCATCTTCGCGAAGGAATCCATCCACATTTCGTAAAAGGAAATTCTTCAGGCCTATTTTGCAATTTTCACGATAACACGACTCTCATCCCGAATTCGGGTCAAGTGAATCCGAATGCCCGACCGACCGAGTCCGACCTCCCCTCCAGGCTCCAGATCCAAAATATCTCTCACCTCCCACCTAAACCCTAGAAATCACCCTGTCCTCGGCATTCGGCTGTTCTCTCAGCTTCTCGTCCTTGGGAGCGCACGATCGTCGTCGCTAGATCCGAGCCCCCCGATCGCTAATTTGATCCAGTTTCCATGTCTTCGCAGGTGCAATCACAATTCCAGTTCGAATTTCCGCCTTGGATATTGATTTTCTTAATCTGTGAATCACGAAACCGCTCTATATATTTTTGCCTTGGTCCTTTTGCAGTTTGACAGCATCCATTCGTCCGCGGGAAAGCGCGCTAGGACTGACGGTATTATATATCTATCTTCATGCTTGTGAAGTTTTACATCCCATATGCGTATAGCATGTAATGTTGTCTCATTAAGATTGGGTTCTCACTTGTATAAAAAGCAATAGAACTCCAAGCTTAGGTTCTTGTTTTGAAACTTCTACCTTATTATATCAGAACTAGTAACCCATTCAACATTTAGCTATTATGTAAATATCAATCACAAGCAGCTGGGCCAGTTTGCTTGCGATTTCTAGTCACAGATGGTGTTGCTATATGTTTAACAATACTTATCTCAGGCTTATAAGTTATATTTCATGTTACCCTCTCAGCTTTCATTACAACGATCAAGGTGAAAGTAAGTGTAAAGGAACATTGCTGAATGAGGTCCTTAATTTATTTGTTGTTTTTTCCTCTTTTAGGAAGTCGTAGAGAAGATGACTGGACATGCCCTAGCTGTGGAAATGTCAATTTCTCGTTTAGGACAACTTGCAACATGCGCAACTGCACTCAGTCCAGGCCTGCAGATCACAATACAGTAAGTTGCGTCATTATGTCAATATGCCTACACACACACGCCATTTGTAGGGGTGTAAATGGATTGAATATGGATTAGATGTAGCATTTATCGTATTTGTTTTTATTCGTATTTGTTTTTATTTTGTGAATATGAATACAAATACCGATGTTTGTCAGATATTAAAAATTAAAACCATATTCAGAAAGATTTGGATGTAGAAATTTTTTAGATATTTTTGAATATCATGTATGAATAACTTCTATAAATTATAAAAATATAAGTATTTTCAAATAAATTATAAATAAAGAATTATTGAAATGAACTAATAACAAGGGTTATACTATTTTGTATTTTTCTTCAATTTTTAAATATTTATATGATAAATACATGTTAGATGTAACTATTTTTTAGAATAAAAAAAGGATATAGACTATATTTAACTAGATATTTGATAACATCAAGAAATTTATTTTAGTAAATACTATTATATTTTTTAAATAGTTTTCAATTTCGATTAAATATTTGTATTTTATATAATTGCAATATTTGTAAGTATAATAATATAAATATATTTTTATGTTTATTTTAGTAATGTATTAATTTTTGTATTGTTAGGTTTTAAATAAATTGCAGAAATATCTGTTTCGTGGTTAATGATTTCCTAAGGTCAAAAGTGGTCAATGGTTCAAATCCCACAAAACAGTTATTTCTGCAATTTATATACAATTAAAATCGGAATATTCGTCTTTGTATTTAAAAATAATAATGATTTCTGTATTAATATCTGAATCTAGAAAATTTCAAGAAAATAACAATTGTAGCTGCATTCATTCTTGACCAAATATTTGTATTCAAAAATTCCGAATATCTGTATCCATCTTGTATCCCTACCTATCGGCCCATGAAATTTCCAAATAACATGGTGCATGTTGATGCAACAAAGTGAAACTGCTCATGCATTCGTCTATTCTCAACATGTACATTTTTACCATATTTTTTAACTTCATATTAGTAGTCTCACTTGGATTAATTTTCTTCTCTTTAATGAATTATTCCTTTTGATTTTGGTGGCATGATACATATCTATTGTATGCTTCAAAACTAAGGATTCAAATATTGATTTGGATCATCAAAATAGTGCAGATTCGTCTCAGTTTATCATTTTTTTGATACTAAGGGCTTGTTTGTGCACCTGGAAAATAGTTTTTAAGAAAATTTGACAAATTTGGAAAATAATTTTCAAGTCAAATCTAGAAAATAGTTTCCTAGAAAAATTTTTCCAGGTGTTTGTGCACATTATAGAAAATGTTTTTCTAATGTTTGTGCACTTGACAGAAAATGAAGAAAATTTCAATAAAACAAATGTTTTTGCATTTAATAACAACAAAATTCAACCAATTGCATAATATTAGTCTAAATCAACGTAGCAATACATTTCCAACTATTGAACCTCAACTATAGTTTTGAGAAAATTCCATAATCTCCACATAACTTGCATAATATCCATACACATTTAATTAGCAATCTCTTTTTTTCGATGTTGAGATTGTTTAACTATAAATCTTCTAACTCTCTTATAATACATCTCTTATAAAATTCCATAATCATCAAATTATCTGAAGCTAACTCAAATAATAATATGCATTTGGCATTAAAAAAAGAAGCAATGATGTTTTTGTTGGTTGCTGGTCTCCACCACTTGTGAGCCACCGATGGGGTGGGGTCGACGAGGAGGAACATGCACTGGTAGAAGAAGCCACCGATGGCGACACTTGAGGCATTGGCAGTGTAGGACGCGACTCCTTTGCATGAGGTGTGGAAGCGGCACATGGCTTTGGAAGGGGTGAGGCTCATGGCGCCAACGACGGTGATGTGGGGTTCAAACTCGAGCCCTCCGAAGTCAGAGTGGATGGCACGCATTAGCTCCTTGAGTCTGCAGGTCACAAGCTTCGATGGAATTGCCCATACCGAGTAGAGGGACGTGAGGAGAGGGTTGATGTAGATGTGAGGGTTTTTTAGACGCGTGAGAAAAAAATTTTGTAGGGGAGGGGGTCTGAAAGTTTTTTTTTCTGAGGTGGTCTTTATATCTGCTGTAAATGAGGAAAAAAATTTCTCATTTTCCAAATGCACAAACACATGGAAAAATGTTTTCCTTTTTTCCAAGAAAACAGTTTCCAAGTGCCCAAACCCCCTCTAAAACATCTTAGATCTGTGTTAGATTGATGAATCAGTAGATTTAGTGAACTTTTAGAAATGTAAGATGGTGGATCAGTTGATCTGTTGAAAGGATCGATCGATCACTTGATGGGTTCTCTGCCAAGGTTGAGATAGGTTCTCTGCCAAGGTTGAGATAGGTTCTCTGCCATAGTAGTTGTTGATTGTCAAAACTTCTGCTAAAGGCTTCGTTGCAGACCATTGAAAAATCTGCCAACTTCATAAAGCTTTGTCAAAGGCTGAAGTTACAGAAACCCATTAGGGTTTTCGATGGGGAATGGAGTAGATGAGGAAGAAGAAGAAGGAAGGAGGGTGCTGAAGACATGAGTGGAAGAGAGGAAAGGAAAATAAAAAAAGAAAGGTCATTTTCTTTTTTACCGATTTTCAATAGAATACCAATATTTAAAATACTGTTAAAAGCAATATACTGTATTGCAAGAAAAATTGAAATGATGCTATCAAGCATGTTTGTGTGTTATTACATGCTGATATGAGCTTTTGAACATGTTTTTGTGATGTCTTGTAGTTTTATATAATAGATAAAATAAGAAGGCCTACATGATGCCAAACTTTGGTTCTTGGGGCAATGGTAAAGTTGCTTTATTATGACTTGAGGGTCATGGGGTTTAATCCAGGAAGTAATCTCTCAATTTTTGGACTTGAGAACATGTATGTTTGTAAGAAGAATCTTTTTAGATTTGCTTTTTTTTTGAACTTGTGAGAATGCTTGTATGTATGGCTGTTAGTGAGTTGTGAGATTGTGTTCATGTAGGTTATTGGAAACCGAAATTATTTGAAAAGTGAAAGAAAGACATTGTTAGTCTGTTTTGATTAATTTCAATCTAAATTTAGCTTGATAAAAACCTGAATTTAGTCACAAGTACCAGAGCATATCATGCTTTTCCACCCTAAACAATCATACCATCTTCCAACCATTTTGCTTGAAATAGATTATAAAAAGGGATTGTCATTTTTTTTTGAAAATGATGTGATGATTCTCAGTAATCAATAGTTATTCACCTCAAGCAGTTTAGGGATAGTAAATTCATAAAACTCCTGACTATTAATAAGTACACATTTGATATCTGATGTTAATATTTTTTAGCTTGTTCACGCATGCTTTAGAACTCGTATGGACTTATTTATAATTTATGTTGGAGACGAATTTCATTAGATTAATTTACTCGTGCTAAAACGTAAGGAACAAAAGAAAGAAAATCAATGCTATATTTTATTTATTGGATGTCTTTTGTGATATCAAATTTTAAGTTTTACCATGCTTATTATATCCATTATGTTTTACTCTATTGCTGTTTTATTATTCTTTTTCCATTTGTAGAAATCTGCTCCAAAGCCTCTTCACGTCCCTCCTGCATATGCTGCTTCTTCTGGTTATATGGGTTCTGGCTCTCCACCATCAATGTACATGAGTGCTCCGCCATATGGTGGTTCTATTTTTGGCCGATCTTCACTGCCATCATATGATTTCCCCTTCTCGGGGGGCTCAGGATATGGTTATGGTTATGGTGGTCGTGTTCCCATTGGCAGCCCATATGGGCCACTTCATCTTTCTGGCCCACCTCCCTATTCTAGTGGATCAATGATGGGAGCAGGTTATTGACGTTATTCTTTTATTCAAATACAAGGTGTTGTCTATATTGATGTTGTAATGACAATTTAAAGTTTAAACACTGATCAATGTGGTGACATTTCTTATAAGGCTTCTAGTTGAATCTGATAATAATTTAGATTCAAAGAATAACTGTTTTGTCAAATCCATCTAGATGATGAACTTACAATTTAAACACAAAGAACCTTCTAATTATGATTTAAGATCCATACAACCATGCTCAACGTTAAAGTTGTGTTGGTATTGTGGGTAGGGTACATAAATATTTGAATCTTTGTTCTTATTGAGATCTGATGTGTTTTTTAGGAGGGATGTACGGGATGCCACCTATAATTGACAGATATGGTCTGGGAATGCCTGTGGGCCATGGTGGCACGGTAGGTTTGTACTTTGTTGCAGTATGTTCTTGATGGCCTAAGCGAGCATTTTCTTACTTATTGCAAATATGCAATCTAATTTTTTCCTTTTTATCATATATATGTGAAAGTTTTTCTGGCCTTGTCTGGTGTCATCGGTATTTTCATTGTTTGAGATTTAATATATGAATGTTGTGCTTATCACATGTGAAGGTTGTAGAGCTTCATTTTGGTATTTGTAGAGTTGGTTTTTCCCCATATCTCTATGCTTTTAACTTCATGCTGTTAGTTCTGGAAAACTCCAGGGTGCAAGGCTTAGTGGATATCCAGATGAAAACTCTCCCAAGAAGATTGCAGGTTTGACGATTAAAAAAAAGTGTAACAGGCTCCTTGTTTTATATAGTTTCATTTTTCTCATCCACATTCATCTGATGATTTAGGTCGTGAGAATGATTGGACGTGCCCAAATTGTGGTAACAGGAACTTTGCTTTTCGTACGGTCTGCAACATGAGGAAATGCAATACTCCAAGGCCAGAAAGTCAGGTCCTGCGTGATACAGTAGCTGCCTTAATGTTTCCTTATTTTGCTATAAAATACTTCAAAAAATTATATAATTAAAAAGGTCTATTAGGGATTTCGTGGAGAACCCAAGAATTCAGTTCTCATATTCAAGTTGCAACTTTTAAACAAAATGATATGGTAGAGTAGGTAGACAATGAGGATAAATTAAGAATTAAATTGCAGCGTGAATTCTTAAAGAACTTGGTTCCTATGAAAAATATCATATTGTGTGGAATTTTAATAAAACACCCTTTGAGCTAGAGTAATCAGAGCAAAAGGAAGCTAAGATGATTGATCTCATGATGACATCGAGAAGACACAAAGAAGAGTATATAGAAAGAGGATAAGAATAAAAGGAGAAAAGAACAAAATAGAAAATAGAAGTATAAAATAAAAAGAAACAACATTAAATGAATCAAAATTGAATAAGGTGGCTTAGATAATTACGAGGTGATGAGATGATAAAAGCATGTCAAGGCTCCCTGCAGCAATTGCTTGATCAAATACAACCACTTGAAGGCTTGTCAAGGTGACTACATTGCGTAGCCTAGTTAGATAGCCTATGGTGACTTGTTTCAATAACTATGTTCCTAGCAAGTGCCGTCCTTATTATGGTGCCAAGGTGCCCAAGCAGTAAGTCAGGGTGTCTAGGCGTCCATTTAAGTATCATCTTTTATTTTCTGGTATATTGGCATGTTTATAAATTTTTAATGGTAATTATGCTTGATGTACTAATATTATGTGTATATATATATATAAGTAATTTTAAAGACCTTTAAAAACATATATTTAATTAAAGGGATCTGAAAAACGATCCACCTAATTGGGACAAGTCAATGCTAGCATCTAAGGCATAACCATATCACACCTTGGTACTTAGACACTCATCTTGAGTAGTATGATTACTATTATTAGTTTGCTGATTATAATTGGGGAGACATGTTTCTGTACATTATAAACTTGGATGTATGTCCTACGCATTTTCTCACGCCCCTAAAGCTATACTCCATTTGACAAATACATTGAGAGACTTCCATATGTATGACTATTATGGAAATCCCTCTCATATGTTGGTCTCGCATGGTATCCATCACATGTTGCTCTCACATTAGTAGCATATTAGTAGCCTGATGCATTGTGACTCTCTGCTTTACCTGCTGGATGATGAAATCTTTTTATATCTATGGTTTACATGAGTTCTTATAGCTAAGGACTTGCGTTTGAACTTTATGGGTTAGGTTTCAAATTCTGAACCTTCAAAATGTAAATAACATGCTGTGTATTGGTCTCTAAATTAAAGTAGCATTTGGATAGGATTTTCTAAGGGGGTTTAGATTATGGAAAATCTTGATTCTGTGCAAAATTTGATATAGAGGAAATTTTGTATTAATGGGTATTTGTAAATAATGTATTTGGATGCAAAAGAAATCAGACTTGATTTCAACGAATTCAACTTTGATTTTTTGTTGAAACTTGGTTAGTTGAAGGAACATGTCGGTAAAATTTTGACATATCGGTGACATGTCAATGAAAACACTGGAAAGAAACACGGTATCTAAACAAAATTATCATGTTGACATTGATTTTGCTGTTTGTATTGAGAAATTGAGAAACTGTCATGTGTTGATTAAATTTCGTCAACATGTGCTGATGTTTGAATTCGTTTAGACATGAAAATTATTGATTAAATAAAATTATTGTCTATGCATATTTAATACTTTAAAATAAGTAATATAACTATATTATTCAATTCAATATAAATGTAAGATATATTATACGTATTATAATATAATAATTTTAACTATGCTATCAATATTAATATAGTGTGATTATAATATTCTAATTATACCAAACAATAAGTGTTTTATGATTGTACTGATTTTAATAAATGAAAGAATTAATACAATTAATAATATTTAATATTAATATACTATTAATATCCAATTACATGAACATTAAATACTATTTATTGTACTTGATATTAATCACTAAAATGTTTAATAAAAGTAATATTATTAATAGAATAAGGTTTAAAGTATTTTCGTCGTCATGCTACTTGTAGTTCTAAAATCCAGTTAAGTCTAGGAGAATTGACATTTTTGTGATTATTGTTGGATTATAGGAAATTGATGTAAAAAGGTACCATTGAAAGTGTTGCAGATTTTGTTTAGAATCTTATCTATTTGTTCAAATTAAGTGCTTTACATGATATAAGGGATAATGACTGGAAATATAATCTAATGTGGCACTTGTTGATATTATGATGTTTGTGTCATCTTGAACAAATTAAAGTTAACCAAATATTAGTTAAAATCAGTTCATCTGACTGCACTGCAGCTGACAAATGATCATCTGCTCGTAGAACTTTTTCTGTTTCAATTTTTAATTTCCTATTTCATCTTCTTAATTCATCTTCAGCTCCTTATTTGTCTCTTTGTGCTTGATACAGGCGCATAAATATGATAATTCCAAAGGAAGCAGTAAGTATTTTGGATATTTGTTTTGTTGCCCGTCTTAGTTCCACTTTGTCATTATTTTCCTTTTTTTTGTCGTGGTGACAATGCAGAAACAAAAATGCCAGAAGGTAGTTGGAAATGCGAGAAGTGTAATAACATAAATTATCCATTTAGAACCAAATGCAACCGCCTGAACTGTGGGGCTGAAAAACCATCTGACCAAAATGAATCTTCTGGGGCGAAATCTGACGAGGAAGATCAGGTCTGTTGTCATTTGAAATATTTAAGATTTTGGTGTTTTTGTGATGTTTATTCTTTTATACTTGCTGAAATTGCAGTAAGCACTGTAGCTTTGTTGATTTGTACAAAAACAAAAAGAAAAAATCTTATTATCAAGATTTTATTTCATAAATTAATTTCAGTTGTATTACTGTTCCAGTGAGTCTTGACATTGAGGTTTGAGAAGGTCCAGAGTCATCGGCGTCACAGAGTTTCGGTCTCAAAGTTCAGTTGTTGGTTGAGTTTGTTTGTGGCAGTTGTTGAGTGGATCTGCGTTGTCGTGTCAGGTTGTTTTGTTAGAGGCAAGTCATCCTTCCATCCATGCAACTTGATTTGGCTCCATGGTCCTCATTTATTACTTTACTGTCTTCTTGGTAGTCATGTGCGTTCCATGGGCGACTGTTTACATGTTGGTTAGCTTCTGGTTGCTTTCACTATTGCGTTTTCTGTTTTAAATTGAACTCATTAGCTTGTAGTGGGAGTAAAATTCTGTGATGGTGTAAGAACTGCTAACAGTTTACTTCTGGTAATGTCCTTTACTGATATCTTATTTTGTACTCTCTTATTTGGTTGGTCCGGTCGGTTTTCATATGCGTACACTTGAAATTTTTGAACTTGCAAGTTTCGTGTAGGATGTTAGATTAGGAGATGACTGAAGGATAATTTTTTGGAACTTGGAACTTTTGCTATTTGTCCTGTGGATGGCTTATGCACTTGGAAATCAAAGAAAATTTGTAGAAAAGATAATATTCAGTCTAAAGGAGTTAATGGATAGATAAACGTTTGTTGATCTTATTTTCCTTTGACTTTGTTATTGAGTTTTCCTTGTGGTTTTATTATCATAAACGTACCTTACCAGTGATTAGGGGATAATCGTCGTTCATTTATTTTGATATTCATCGTCAAGCTACGCCTAACAGGATGGCTGTTCCTCCGGGACTGAAACCTGCAACCGTAATTCCGAACTACAAAAGGGTGAGTTTGCGTGAATTATTGAGATTTAAATCTCGTTTTCTTCCGTCCCCCATTGTTGTATGTAGAATTGGAACCAAATTTCTGAGTAGATTTGAAACATCGTGGATATAGCTCTGCCAAGGTAGATGTTTCTATTTTCATAAATTGACCTGTTTTTGCCTTCGTTGTTTCATGCTACCGTTAGAATCATAAGAGGAATTTCTAATTGTAAAGTTGTATATTTTCACATATACCACTATAAAATGTCTGTCGCCCTCTTAAAATCTAGCATTTCACTAACATTGTCATCTTCGGTGAGATATTTTACTTGGCCTTGGTTTATTATATGCCATGTAGAATTATTAAATTATTTTTATGTTCGTCCTATTTTAATCTAATTTAGCACTTTTATGATTTTCTCCTTGTGGTTTTAAATGGCTAGGTAGGTGACAATTCAAGGCAGTGAAGGCACGTCAGGGTAAAAAGGACTTTACACAATCGATATTTAAATCAATTTAAATCATCGTTCTTTATTGCAATGGTATTTTAGAAATTTTTTTTATAGGTTTCTTATGTATAAGTAACTTATAATGACGTGATAATAAGATATTTTATGATAAGTAAAAATCCATCATATAACAGCGGCTTTTAGATATTTATTTTGACATAGACGTTTTTGTGTTGAACTTTATTAAGAGACAGGAAGAGGGATGAGGGAGAAATGGAGGCGGCCACAACATAGCATGATTGAGCTTCATGATATATACATATAGCATGTATAGATGTCATTCGGTTGTGTTGGCACGACCCGTATACTCGTCAGCTCGATATTTATTGCGTCATGACTCGTGTCGGCACAATCATCATGATTCATGCGGGTACGGGTCCGTTCAATTTAGACCAACGTAAGATAATTAATTCTTACAAAAAAATTATTGTTAGGCGAACCTGAGAATCCAACTTGTGGTCATATGGTTTGACATAGTGGAACCTAAATCATTGCACCACATTCTAATTAATTTTATTTTGATAATAATATTTTTAATAAGTTTTATCATTACTGATTTTTTTAATCGTTAAAAAATGCATTCTTTATCGAAAAATAATGACACAAGAATCAAGACGGAAAAAATTCTGTTTGAATAAAAATTATAAAATAAATAAAAAATTACATTTAAAAAATAAAAAATAACATTACGTAGTATACATGGAGTGGTGAAGTGGTTAGGGTAGTAGATTAGCGTACCATGGTGGATGTTGACCATGTTGCAGTTAGTCTATCGAAGCACTAGGAAAAAGTGGGCAAATTGTGTGGTTGCGAATTTTTTTTTCTTTGGTTGAGAATAATCATATAGATATTCTCGAGTCGAACGTAGGAGGCCTCACCTTCCCCAGCTTGCCTTAAATCTAGTGTCGGGCCAGCGTATGGTCCCATTCTCGTTGGCAGGACCCGTGGCTAGGAGGTGATGGCCGGGCTTGGCTCATTTAATTAGTGGTGTATTTATGAGTAATTTTTTTAATTTTTAAAATTACTTTTAATAATAATAATATTATATAAATTTTAATTACTTAAATTATTATATAATTTTAACTCTATTTACAAAATTAATTTTAACTCTGTTTACTTTTTTCAGCTCATGAAGTTAAAAACAGTTGCTCGTCAACGTACCTTAGATCTTGTTCTCAATAACATGGTTAAATTGATTATGTTGATCGGTCCATTGACATGTACGGTAGCATGTACAATAATACAAACTGCAATGAGTATAGTAGAAAGCTTATTGACCAGTGGATGGTGGCTGGTGGGACATTTGTTCATTTTATCGATTTGCTCACACAACTCATTTCTATTCAAAAATATCTACAATTAACCATCTCATACCACCCTCCTCCTCACTCACTCGTCTGTTTTCTTATAAATTTTTAATTTCAACAATTATAAAGTTAAAATTTTATTCATAAGATGGAGGAGGAAGGTGTGCTTTAAGGTAATGGCAATATGTAAAAGTTTGATCTCTGTTCGAATCTCAAATTGACGAGGAGTTTGTTTTATTAAAAAACTGTGGACAAGTAGTCAAGCTCATTCTCTTCACTTGGCTTCCTACGAAAGTAGATCAAAAGTTAACCATAGCATAATGTCCTTGAGGCTAGAAACTCATGTTAAAATGAAAGGGAGGGTGATTAAATTTTATATCAAAAGGGGAAATTATGCAAAATCAATCAAAATTAAATTTTTATTGATTTTTGAAAATAAACTATTGAGCATTATTCAAAGCATTATTGATTTTTCTTTTTAAATCGACATGTTCGTGATATTTGGAAATAATTATCTCAAAATTATAACTGCATAGATCTAAGACTTCTAGAATTAGTCTCAAACAACATGAGCCTAAGGCCATGTTTGGATGTGCAATCTTGGTTCCCCTAGTCATGTTCCCCTAGTCAAAATCACTTGAGTCAAATAATCAGGTTCCCCAAGCCATTTCTTGTATCTCTGCCACTTGTTAAACTGCTGATGCTAAAACTTGTTCACTGTGTTGATGATGCTGTTGAACAAAACTTGTTCACTGGACTAAAATAATCTGGTTCATGAACAAATCTGCTGATGCTATTGACTCATGAAATGATGAATTCACCAGTAAATCTGGATCCCTGGACCTTGACATCCATTTAGGTTGTCTTTTTTTTTTCAGGTAGTCATTTACTGATTAGGTCTGTTTTTGTCAGTTTTGGTTTTGTTTTCCATTACTACCATTCAAGTTCTGTATGTACAAGGTAATTTACGGGACCATTGTGCATTACAAGTGTCTAAGATTAATGACTAGTTGAGTTGGGTGTGCAACGAGAGATAAATGTGAAACCACTACGAATAAGAAAAGAAAAAAAAATGTAAATCTCATGTCAGACCATTTAGTTCATGTATATCAAAATTGTAAATATCGTTTAAGTAATATTCTAATGGTTGAGAGATTTCTAATTAAAATTTATTGTCTTTAAAATTTCATTATTGCAGTAAAATTATCTCAATGTAGTATTCGTCAAAAAAAATAAAAAAATCATTAAAGTGATATCTTAGTGGTTGAAAGACTTCTTATTAAAATTTATTACATAAATTTAAAATTTTACTAATATAGTAAAATTATTTCAATATAATAATTCTTAAAAAAACAAAATTACAATAAATACCATTAGGTCAGATGCCGGACGATTAGATTCTTGACTTTTGTCGTTTTCCCACTTTGACATTTTCAGTAGTAATAAAGGCCCTTGCAAAACACTTTGTCGATCGTCTGTAGAAGTCACTTCTGTAGGCGTCCGTCGATCGTGAGATCGACGGTTGAAATTGAAAAACTTAAAAACACTTTCTCTCGTGTACGTGAAATTTAAAAAGACTTTCTCTCCTACAGCAGCTAAAATTTAAAAGCAGTCTCTCTCATCGGCAGGTAAAATTTAAAAACACTCTCTCTTATGTTGCAGCTGAAATTTAAAAACACTCTCTCTCATGCTGCAACTGAAATTTAAAAACACTCTGTCCTTTAATTTAAACAATTCATTCACGTGTGTATAATTAATTTTTCATTAATTAGCAATACGGTGATTAAATTTGAAAGATGTTTATGGATATTTTTTAACTTAAATATTAGGGTGAATTTTTTTAAAGATAATTCGATTTTAACCGATTACTGAAAAGTTATTTTCATTAAATATTTTAAAACACTCACTTTTCAATCGATTATTTTCCATTTGTCGTTCTGTTTAACTTCACGT
>JAMKPZ010004956.1:0-16917 GCA_024699675.1 Amphibolis antarctica | reverse complement strand
TAGATGTATTTGGCCCATTAGGCCTATTATGCTTGTATATATATATACTTTGTACATCATTTTGAATACAACACAATACACTATTTTGTGTATCAACATGGTATCAATAACTCGGGTTTCTTCCTAAACGCTAATCCACTGCCGTCCCCACCTCCTCTTTGTCACTCCCATGACTGCCTAGAAGGATGATTAGCCCTCCAAGCTCACAACGATTGGTGTGAAGCTTAACCTCACCAACTACCATCTCTGGGTGAGCTCATTCGAGAACTTCCTCGCCGTTCACTCCAAGGAATGCCATCTTCGTGAAGACCCACCAGACATCAAGGACTACCTATTCCACTTGGTATTCTGTCGATTGCGCTGTCGTCGGATGGATCATCGCCAGTGTCGAAGAGTCCATCGTGTGCTCCATTTTGCGTGTTCGTCTAGCCCGTTGCATGTGGGAGACCTTGCAGGCGACCTTTGACAATGAGAATAATATCGCCCAGGTATGTAAAGTGTATGAATCTCTCTTCTCCACTCGTCAGGGCGATCGATCGTTGTTGGACTACTACACCTTCATCAAATCTCTCCTTGATGAATTGGATATTCATCAACCCTTTGTGTCGGATCTTGCCACCTTGCATCGCTATGGGGAGGAGCTTGGCACTGCTGTCTTCCTGGTTGGCCTCCATTCCGAAGTCGCCTCCCAGATTAAGGGTTCCATCCTTGCCGGTGATGTGGTTCCGTCGATGCAAGTCACCCTCAACTGTGCCCTTCGTGTTTGACCCCACTCGGAGCTTCCCCCACCCACGTCGAAGTTCGCTGCCTTGTTCACTGCGCCTCCTCGAAACTTTGCTTCGAGCTCCTCACAACTTTGCTCTGAGCTCCTTGCGGGGCTCCCATTCCTCTTCACGTGGTTAGGGCCGCTCCCGTGCTTCGTGTGAGTATTGTGGGCACAAGGGCCACTCCTTCGACAAATGTTGGGCGAAGTTCAGGAGGCCTGTGCACCCTCCCACTCTGGCTGCCCCTGCTACTATTCCTATGGCTAAGACGCCTTCGACCTCCCAGCCATATGTGTTATCCCAGTAGGATTATGATGAGTATTTCCAGTTAAAGGCGGCTTAATCTCCCATCTCTCACGTTGCCCATGCTTTCTTCTCTAGTATGTCTTCCCTTTTTAGTACTTCTGATAATTCTTGGATAATTGATTCTGGTGCCTCTCAACATATGTCTAGCACCAAAACCCTCTTTACCTACCTTTTTGAACTTCCCAACCTTTGATTGGTTGCCATTGTAGACGGTTGTACTTGTACGGCTCAAGGTGAAGGTAGTGTTAATCCCACTTCCCAACTCACACTTGATCGTGTTTTATACATTCCTGAATTTCCCATCAATTTACTCTCTATCAGTGCTATTACCAAACAATTGTTTTGCTTTGTCACCTTTTCCCTTTTCATTGCACGTTTCAAGACTTGCAAACGGGGCAGAGGATTAGTTTGGGCCATGAACGTGGTGTGGGTGTCTATATGCTAGCCAAAGATGACATTCCATGGGGGCTAGCTTTTATTCTCACTAGCTATGATTCTTCTCTTTTGTGGCATTGTTGGCTTGAACATCTATTTCTTGGTAAACTTCGAGCCGCACTGCCTTGGATATCTGTCTTGTCTGTCTCTTGTTAGTCTTATATTATGGGTAAGCTGTTTCGTGCTACCTATAAAAGTCGTGAGTTGTCTTCTTCTACTTCTTTATTGGATGTTGTGTCTTGTGATATCTGGGGCTATCTTGTCAGTCTTCTATTTTGGGTTACTACATTGTATTCGTTGGTGAATTTTCTCGGGCCTCTTGGTTGTATCTTTTGCAAGACAGAAAGAATATCATGAATGTTATTTCTGCCTTTTTTAATGAAATTCTTACCCAATTTTCTGTTACACCTAAAATTTTTTGCATGGATAATGCTTTGGAGTTCCTTTAAGCTAATCTTCAGATTTTTTGTACGGATCATGGAATTTTGCATCAAACCACTTGCCCCCACACGTTTAAACAAAATGAGATTGTTGAGCGTAAACAATGTCATCTCCTTGATGTTGCTTGCACCCTCTTGCTTGAGATGCATGTTCCTCATTATTTGTGGTCCGATGTGGTGCTTACTACGTCTTTTCTCATCAATCGTATGCCTTCCTCTGCTCTTGGTGGATAGATTCCCTTTTGGCGATTATGTCCTACCAAGGATTTGTTTCTTTTGCCCCCTCGTGTTTTCGAGTGCATTACCTTTGTTAAGGACCTCTCATCGGGACTTGACAAGCTAGCACCTCGTTCCTTCAAATGTGTCTTTGTTAGTTACTCTTGTTCTCGAAAAGGATATTGCTACTATCATCCTCCCACTCATCGCTATTACACTTCTGCTGATGTTCAGTTCTTGGAGGATATTCCTTATTTTTTTGTAGTCGATCCTTCTCCTTCTGTTTGCGATCCGTTTCCCTATCCTTTGTGTATTTCACCTTCCTTTGTTCTTACTATCAAGTCCATGGCTCCCCCCCCCCCACCCTTGTAGGTTTATTGGCGATGCCAGCACATTCCTCCACCTCCTATGTCGACTCCTTCCTCGCCTCCTGCTAGTCCACCTCTCTTTAATCTTGACTTGCCCATTGCCCACCGCAAAGGTAAACGTGCTTCCACTACTCATCCTATTTCCAATTTTGTTTCCTATGATTCCCTTGGTTCCATGCATCACTGGTTTGCCATATCCTTGCTTTCAAAATCAATTCCTAAGAATGTTCATGAAGCACTAACTCTTCCCCATTGGAAGTTTGCCATGGATGATGAAATGCAAGCCTTGCTTGGTCGTGGCACGTGGGAGTTGGCCTTTAAACTTGTCGACACCTCTGTTGTTGGATGTCGTTGGGTTTTCACTATCAAGCGCAAACTAGATGGCTCTGTTGCTCGTTATAAAGCATGTTTGGTTGTCCATGGCTTCACTCAGACCTATGGCATTGATTATGTTGAGACTTTCTCTCCTGTGGTTTGTCTCAATTCCATTTGTATTTTATTCTCTGTGGCTATCAATTAGGGATGGAGCCTTGCTCAACTTGATGTTTGTAATGCCTTTCTTTATGATGATCTTGATGAACAGGTATTTATGGAGCAACCTCCCAGATTTGTTGCTCAGGGGGAGAACATTGTTTGCTCACTCAAGAAGGCAATCTATGGACTAAAGTAGAGTTTGCGAGCTTGGTTTTCGAAATTTAGCTTGGTGATGTTATAGCATGGCTTCTGGAAATGTGTCTTAGATCCGTCCATTTTTGTCCATAGGAGTGATGATGGGTATATCATTCTAGCGGTCTATGTTAATGACATTATTCTGACAGGTAGCAACACTACTATATTCGTAGAACTAAAGAATTTCTGGCACAATATTTGTCCATCAAAGATCTAGGCAAACCCAAATATTTCCTTGGCATTGAGATTGCATATTGTGGTAATCAGATGTTTCTATCTCAGAGGAAATATGTGTTAGACATGTTGGAGGAGACATGTCTTTTAGGTTGTAAACCTGAATCCACTCTTGTTAAGCTGAATCCTCCCTTTTGGGATAGCACCTTAGATCCTTATCCTGATATTGGGTAGTATTGTAGGCTTATTAGCAAGCTCATTTATCTTATTGTTACTAGGCTGGATATTGCTTATGTTGTTGGTGTTCTTAGCCAGTTCATGCAGGAGCCTAAACAAGTTCATTGGAATGGTGCTATTTGGTTATTATCTTATATCAAGGGTATTCTTGGTAAAGGCCTAATCTGTGGTAGACATGATCATTTACTTGTCAAAGGATACTCTGATTCTGGCTATGGAGGAGATACTCATAGGAAGTCCACCTTTGGTTATTGTACTTATGTTGGTGGTAATCTTGTGATCTGGAGAAGCAAAAAGTAGAATATTCTCTCTAAATCTAGTGTTGAAGCTGAATTTGAATCCATGTCTCAAATTGCTAGCGAGTTAGTATGGATCAAAAACCTATTATTTGAGTGGGGTATATAGGCACCTCAACCTATGTATATGTTATGTGATAATCAGGCCGCCATTTATATTGCTGAAAATGAGTCCTTTTGGGAACATATGAAGCATGTTAAGATTGACTGCTATTATGTACAAGAACAAGTTGAAAATGGAGTCATAACTCTTGTATATACTCGGTCGTCAGAAGAGTTGGCTGATATCTTTACTAAGGCTTTGAGAATTAGTCCAATTGATGACTTATGTAACAAGCTGGGACTCCTTGATATGTATGCTTCAGCTTGAAGGAGAGTGTTAGATGTATTTGGCCCATTCGGCCTATTATGCTTGTATATATATATACCTTGTACATCATTTTGATTACAACACAATACACTATTTTGTGTATCAACAAAAATCATGCATCCTAGAACCCATATTCCATGCCTAATAGGAAAATAAAACTACAGGCTCCAACTTAAATTGTTGTACTAACAAAAGTGCTTTTAGCATCAAGATGAACCTTTGGCAATCTTCTCACATTCTTTGATTGTTAATGCTGCTCCTCTCCTCTTGTCAATGCTGCTTCTCTCCTCCTCAAATCATTGTCGACATCTCCAAGGCATTCTTCACTTTCCAACTAGGGAGTGGAAATGTTTAAAGCATGATGAGAAGGAAAGTGGGTGGAGGCTTTGGGAAGGGTGGAAAGGGTGTTGGTGGCTGATCTAGAGTTTGTTTCCAGATGATTTATGGACGTGGACATGAGTGGCATGGTTGCCTACCATGCCTAGGTGTTAGTTGGAGGGCTCATGTCCAAGGTTGTGGCTGAACAGTGGTTTGAACGGGTCATGGCATGTAGAGGTTGAAAAAACTGGAAGGCAAATGTTCGTGGGTTGGAGAGGTTGAGAAAATCGAAAGGCAAACGTTCGTGGCATGCATGGTGATGTATGTATGTGGTGTACGTGGGGTATGGTGATAGACTTTTTCAATGCATGACCTGTTATTTAAAGCCAAGAGAGGGAGGAAGAGAGAGAATATTGCAGGATTGTTTTCATGTAACATTCTCATCTGGAATAGAATTTTTTCTTTGCTGTGTGAGTTATTCCATGGTAAAAGTCTAGAGATGATTGTGAGTATCATCTTGCGTAGTGTGTTGTTGAACCTTGATGTTTGAGGGACTTTTTGTGTTTGGACCCTTTTTTTTTTTTTTCGATGGTGTTTTCTACCCTTGGAACTACTTTTATTGTCTTGTGGTGTCCATTTTCTTAGCACCCTGTGGTTTTTTTCTCTCTAGATTGTTTCTCTCCTTCCATTTTGATAACATATCCTCATTGCTGCTGAAAAATTTCTCTACATGGTTATTTGTTGATCTTCCAATATCTCCTGCTTTACTATTTCAGTGCCATAAAGCAAAGAATCTGATTCCTGAAGCTGGGGGACAGCCAACTCGCACAGGAGAAGCAGTTGTTGATATACAGGTTACTTCTTCGATCTGGTGGTATTTTATTATGCTAATGCTTGTGCACATTGCCATATCTATAAGGAAAGTGATATTTGCTTTTATCACTGAAACAAGTAGTACTTATGATCTATTTGGTTTTGGAATTTTACAAGTCCAATGGCAATTCTGTTGTTGGGTTTGGTTTCTTGGTTTTTATGTGGAATTATTTCTATTGCATTGTTGGTTTCTTGGTTGGATTTCTTGTAGTTTCTAAAAATTTTATTTTTTTATCTCTAATTTTAAATTATTGTAGGTATCTTAACCTCTGTAGGTTTCACAGTCAGCAATGGTAGCAAATGATGCTTATTAGTTTTTTTTTAATCAAGCCTTCACTTTTATTGTGATCTATGGTTCCTTGATTGGCATCTTGCAAACCTCTCTGGTTTTTTTTTTTTTTGTGAGAAGTTAGTTGATTCTCATTATATAAAATAAGAGCAATCTAGTTTCAGAAGTGAACAAAATGGTCAAAAAGGAAAACAGAAGTAAATTTCTCTAGATTCCAAAAGAATGCCTTCTCCACGTGCATCGAAATAGAGCAACAGATAGCATGGGACATCTGCTGTACTGCATGCAGGATAGCTTCTTTTGGACCTTGAAAGGGTTTGTGTCTTATAGCTGTGAAAACATGTTGTGTAAGATTCGTTCCAAATTCTTGTATGCATTACATGGTGGGAATAAGAGAGTAGGAGGTGAAGCATTGTGTGATTCTAGCAATGGATTGGATTGGGTGACAGCTTCTCCACTGAAATGCAGAGTCTAGCACCCATAACGTTAGAGGTACCTTGGATCATTGGTGAGGAAAAAGGAAAATACTGCGATTGATACTGGTTGCTACTATTCAAGAGGTTGCAACTCTCTCTAAAGGTCTTATAACAAGCAAAATGACAATACCCCAAACTGTAGAAAGGTGGTGGTGTGGCTAGCTATGTGCCTAATCTGATCTTTCCTAGATAATGCATTGACCGCTTTGTTTTCCTTTCCCAACTCATACTCAATGTTGTAATCGAACACCAAAAGCTTGGTAAGCCAACATTCTTGAGTGGGCATTCAAGTCTATTTATCATTGTGGTATTTAAGACTGAGTTGATTTTTATGTATAGTGAATTACTTTACAAAATTTGTTGCCACTTGTTGACAATTGTTAAAATTGCTAACATTTCCTTCTCATGTATCGGCAAGGTTGTTTGCTTCTCCTTGTAGGCTTTGCTCGTATATGCTTGGGGATGACTATCTTGCATTAACACATCTTCTATTCCCAAACCTAAGGAATCCCATTTAATTACAAAGGTTTTCGAATAATCTAGGAAGGCTAATAGTAGTGTTGTGGACAATGTCGTCTTGAGTGCCTGAAATGTAATTTGCATCTTGTCATCCCATCAAAATCTTTCCTTTTGTAAGGCAACATTTAATGGTTGTGCTATTTTGTTGAAATCTTTGATAAACTTGTGGTAATATCCTATTAAACTCAAGAAGCTTTGTAATGTCTTTGTTTGTTGTTTAGTGGACTATAGCCTTCACCTTTTCATTCTCCATTGCCACTCCTTTAGGTTCCACTAAACGACCTAGATATTAAATGGTGTTTATTATAAATTCATGCTTGTTCTTTTTCACATAGAATTTGTTGGTAACTAGCACTTGTAACATTGTTTCTAAATGTTGCAAATGACTTTCATAAGTGGTACTATGTACCAAAATGTTATTAAGAAATACAAGAACAAATTGTCGTATGTTGAATGGAAAAATTACTATTCAAGGAAAAAGATACAACTATATATATAAGTAGGGTAAATGGATCCCATAATTGGGTACCTAAAACACTCACACTCCGCATCAAGCTGGAATGTATATATTTATCATACCTAGTTTATTACAAATGTAATTAAATACATTGACTTAGTACCTTTGTAAGAACATTAGCAAGCTCCTCAGAGGCTGGAGGATGGAGCAAGCTCCTCACTAAATCTCGAATATAGTGATAGTCAATCTCAATGTGTTTGGTGCACTTGTGAAATGTTTCATTCTTAGCAATATAAAATATAAATGACAGTTTGATTGTCACAGTACATGAACATTGGCTTTTGAACGGTTACACCAAATTCTTTAAGGAGAGATTTAACCACACCAATTCACTTCTAGTCTCTCTCATTGATCTATATTCAACTTCAACGCTAGAACATGAAACAATATTTTGCTTCTTACTTCGCTAAGTAACAAGATTCCCTCATATATATGTAAGATATCCTGAAGTAGAGTTTCTGTCTACCCTATCTCCTGCAAACACAGAGCCAAAAAAGGCTTCTACCTTTTGGTGTACATTAGCTTGATAAAGAAGACCTGCTCTAGGTGTGCCTTTAATGTAGGCAAGCACCCTTTGAACCCTTATCTAGTGTTCCTGTTGTGGCTTATGCATAAACTGACTTAGTAGTTTCACGATGTAGGCAATATCTAGCCTTGTAACTATAAGGTAATTTAGTTTTCCAATCAACCTTCTGTATTGCTTAGGATTATCCAACTCATTAGACGAGGTATCCCAAAATTGAGGGTTTTGCTCAATGGGTGTATTCTCAGGCTTGTAACCTAAGCAACTAGTCTCCATTAAGAGATCCAATGCATATTTGCATTGTGACAATACCATCTTACCTTTAGAGTCAATGAATTCAATGCCTAGGAAATACCCTGACCTTTCCATATTCTTTGTCTGGAACATTTTGGCAAGATTCTCCTTTGTTTTAGCAATGCCCTTGGTATCATTGCTTGTGAGAAGTATGCCATCAATGTACATAGCAAGGATGACATACCCTCATGTTGCCTGCTTTACGAAAATAGAGTGACCCATTGCACAATGTTTGAAACTACCATTGAACATGACCTGACTAAACTTGTCAAATCAAGCCCTTGGACTTTGCTTCAAGCTATAGGTTGCCTTTTTCAACCTGTAAATCTAATACTCCCCTTGAGCAACATAGTCTAGCGATTGCTCCATGTAAACTTTGTTAGAAAGATCTTCATAAAGAAAAACGTTCTTTACATCATGTTAATGTAGGTGCCATTGTTGATTAGATGAGCTACTAGAGAGAACGTCTTAGCATATTCTATGCCATACTCTTGTGTAAAACCTCGGGCAACTAGACAGGTCTTGTATCTATTAATAAAGCCATTTGATTTGTATTTGATTGTGAACACCTATTTGCAGGATAGGAGACTAACTCCCATCCATGAGACCTTAGAGCATCTATTTCAACATCCATAGTTTCCTTCCAATATGGTAGATGTAAAGTCTCTAAATATGTCCTTGGAATAGGCTTTAGATGAGACAACCAAAGTAAAGGTACAACAATAAGGGCTTAAATGATCATAGGATATAAAATGAGCAATAGGTTGTTGAGTGTAGGATTTGGTGCCCTTTCGAAAGGTAATAGGAAGGTTATCAACAGTTGGGGTGGTACTTGGAGTTTGTTCGTTAGGCTTAAGGGAGGCAAAAGGATCTGCATTAAGAGACAATCAGTGGAGCCAGAGAAGTCACCTAGGTGCGTCTTCGTTGATAATACACCTGCAAAGGGTGATTAGATACCTTGTTGTCACCACTAGGGTTATCACTAGACATGTAGAGGTTCATCTTGAACATCTCCAACAAGATCATCTCTAACCATGATAGGAATGGGGGTAGGAATCGTGGAGGCAGACAAAATTGACTCATAAAAATAGGCTTGATCCTCCAAAAAAGTGACATCAGTAGAGACATAATAATGCTTTGTTGGAGGATGATAGCAACAATACCCTTCATAAGTTTTAGGATAATCAACAAACACACACTTGATAGCCTGAGCATCAAGTTTGTCCAAGCCAGGTGTTAGAGTCTGAACGTAAGTAGTACATTTAAACACATGAGGAGTTAGTCTAAATAAGTCACGATTTGGACAAAGATGATGGATAGGCACTTCACCCTCAAAAGGAGTGGATGACATTTTGTTCACAAGATAGGTAGCAATAAGAACAACATTAATCAAAGATACTTAGGTACATTCATGTTGAGGGGAAGAGTCTTAGTAATGTCCAATAGATGACAATGTTTTTGCTTAGCCACTTGATTAGTTGTGAGGTGTGAGGACAAGTAGTTTGATGAATGATTCCTTGATAGGTACAAAAATTTTGAAAATAAATTCTAATAAGTTCCAAAGCATTATCAGTGCAGAAATATTTCAAAGTAAGAGAAAATTGAGTTTTTATTTCAGTAATGAAATTCTTAACAACAGTTAATATATTTTGATGATACTTCAAGAGGTACACTCAATAGACTTTAGAATAGTCATCAACAAACACAATATAGTAACGATAGCCATTAGTAGACACAACGCAACTTGACCCTTAGATGTCACAATGAACAAGATCAAACATAGAACGACTGGTAGCAAGTTGCACACGAGAAAATGATAATCGACTATGTTTCCCCAATTGACAAGACTCACACTCAAACTTAGAAAGAGAAATCAATGGTAAGACTTGTCGAAACTTCTGAATTGAAGGATGACCAAACCGGTAGTGCTACAGAAGGGATGACTTTGTGGAAGATAACAAGGCAACAAGACCATGAGAAGGTGTATCATGAATCAAGACATACATCTCAAAGCTTTTTCTACGGCCCAAACCAATTATTGTCTTTGTCTACAGATCCTGAAAGGTACAATGGAAAGGAAAGAAAATCACATTACAAGTTGGTTGGTAACAACATTAATCGATAACAAATTAATAGGAAGTTTAGGGACATATAAAGTATCCTCTAGTTGGATTCTAGAGGTGGCTTGTATGGCCCCCCTACTAGAAATCTGACAAGAACGGCTATCAGCTATAGTGATATTGTGGAGGTTGGGAAGCTACTGTAAATAGGTAAAAAGGGTAGGACCATCTGTCATGTGCTGTGAAGCCCCTGAGTTTATAATCTAAGGACTATCTTCCTTAGCTACTACAGACATTCTTACACTTGAGGTGGACACCAAGGATGTTGTGGTAGAAGAGTTAGAAGCCTATAACCGCATAAACCACTCATAGTTAGCTTGGGTGATAGTTACTTTTGAAGGTCCCATTGCTGAAGTTAAGGCTTCGGTAGGCTCTGAGGACTCTATGGCCACACACACCCAAGTTGGTTTGCCAAAATTCTCCAAGCATCGTTTCGATCTATGATTTGTCTTGCCACAGTGAGAACAAGGAGTCCTACACCTCCCTAACCTAGAGTTTGTACGTTCTCCTCTTGAATTGGTATGACCAGATTGGCCTTTGGCAACCAATGTTGAAGTCTCTTGTGTAGTGGAAGTACCAACCTTGGTCATACGAAGAATACGAGAAAAGATAGTGTCGAGATTAGGAGTTGAGACACCACCGAGTATCTGTCCTCGTCACCACTGAGTATCTGTCCTCGAACTTGAGAAGGCATGTTAGGGGGAAGGCCTAATTGGAAGGCAACAACTTGTAGATCATTCCTGTATCGATGTAATGTGGTAGGATTAGTAGTGGTAGGTTGCTAGACCTCAAGCTCTTCAAACAATGTATGTATACTACCATAGTACTTTTGAATGGGTTGATCTGTCATACATAAGGAGAAAATCTGCTTATATATCTCATATACTTGTAGGATATTTTTTTCTTTTGCATACATTTGCTTAAAGGTGTCCAAATAACCTTTATTGTATGGAGCATCATAACTCCTTTAGTTATGTTGGGCTCCATGTTATTCTCTAACTAGGTGACAACAGTTGAGTCATTTACAAACTAGTTGTCATATGTAGGGTCTTTGATGTTCGGTGGGGCTCTAACCAAGTGACTACTTTTCCTCTGTGCAGCCACAAAGGTAAAAAATCTCTTAGACCACATCAGATAGTTCTTGTCATTGAGCTTCATAGAAGTACCAAATAGTTGACAGATGGCGAAATCTTTTTAAGCCATCCCTCTTCCAAGGATTTGCAGACAACCCACCAAATGACCAACACAGGTTGCAAAACAACTCTACTAAAGCTGCAGAATAACTTAACAAGGGTTATATAGGGAGCAATGTGAACTTAAATAGCCACACATTTGTAGGAGTTGTCATTTGCACAGTAGGGAAACACATTTGTTTGCCTCTTGGGAGTCGTCCTTTGTCGAGATTGCCCTCCATTGCTAGTAGGGAGAGATGATAGGGAGAGTTGTTAGTAGAGAAGGATGGATGGCAGGGAGAGGTTGCCCAGGGGAGTCACATTGGCAAGGAGAAAGATGGTAGGAAATGTCGCTTGGGAGCGACGCACTAATCGGTAGAGAGAGAGATACACCCATCGACGATAGGAGATGCCAGTGAAGAGCGTGGAGGTTGATGATGAGAGAGGAGATTGGGTAGTGGTGGAGGGGAGGTCGACATCGGTAGGGAAGGAGTTTCCTTAACCTAGCTCTGGTACCATGTTGAATGGAAAAATTACTATTCAAGGAAAGAGATACAACTATATATATGAGTAGGGTAAATGGATCCCATAATCGGGTACCCAAATACCCAAAACACTCACACTGTAGATATTTGTAAAACAAATCATTCATTGCCTCTTGAAATTTGATTGGGGTATTGTACAACTTGAACAACATTACCATGAACTCATAATATCCATTGTGTATTTTAAAGGCTATCCTAGGGATGTCTTCCTTTATCATTGGGATCTGATGGTACCTTGATCTAAGGTCAATCTTAGTGAACCACCTTATTTGACCTAATTCATCCAATAGCTCATCAATCATAGGCATCAGTTAGCAGTCCTTGATGGTTCTTTTATTTAACTCTTTGTAATCTAAATACATATCCTAGGATTTGTCCTTAACCAACACCAGCAAATCAAACTCCTAGATAATTTTAAATTTTAACTTGAGACTTATGGATAAGATAAAACAAGTTATGATAATCATAGAAAACCCCTAGATAATTTTTGTAGGCAATTTTCTCACATAATATGTCAATTAAATAGAAATATAGTAGTCACATGCATGAGAAAAGTTCTAAATCATGTAGAAGTAATAGAAAAATAACTTGTAATGTCAAATGATTGTAGAAGTAATATAGTGAAATCATACTAATATCAATTCTATGTTGAATACCTTGGAGGGTCATGTGGCTTATAGTTGGAGGGTGGGTATTCGTATGTCCTGCATTTGCATGGCTGATATCTTTCTTTCTGCAACAAGATTTCTAAGTATTGGTATTGTATCAAGAAAATGGAAATATATTGGATATTAATGATTGTATCAATGAAAATGCGATACTTTTTTGGAAATAACTAAAAAATTTAAATTTTAACTTGAAACTTAGTGTAACATAACAAGTTATGATAAACATATAAAACACCTAGGTAACTATCACACATAAAATATTAATTAGATAAATATATAGTAATGACATGTAGGAGAAAGGTCTTAAATCATGTAAATGATAAAAAAAAAATCATTATGTCAAATGATTTAAAATATAATGAAATCATACCAATATCAATTCCATGTTGAATGCCTCAAAGGGTTGTATGGCTTTTAGTCATAGGGTGAGTTTTCGTATGTCTCATATTTGTTTGGTTGATATCCTTGTATTGAAAAATAATTTTCTAACATTTGATTTCACATTTTTTGTTTCATCCATATGATGTAATAGCTCCATGGAATCTATGTGACAGCTTGTACAATACTTAATAACTTAGATTTGTGATAAAAATAAATTTGATTGTCACCTTGTTGCCTATTGTTGCGTATGATCATTAAATCTGGGCGTTTTTGTATAATAGTATGGTAAGGTGTCATATTCATGTGTGAGAGAGGGCTTAGCTACAAGATCTTCATCTTGAATTGCATGGGTGAAGTCCTCTTGTAAATGGATTGAGTGTCCTTTGATTTTCAGATTAAAGAATATTGTTGCCACTACCACTACCATTTCCATCATTACTATTATTGTTATCATTGTCATTATTGTCTAGAGATAGTGTAGAATCATCATCTGAGTCTTTATATAGGCTGTAAAGTTTGGACTTCTTCTAACACCACTAGACTGTATAAAAGAGGAGGTCATGTATTCATCAGCATATATATATATATATATAGACATAAAAAAAATAAAAAATGGATATTTATATGGGTGCCTTAAAAATTATGATCTGAATGTGTTGTATATGCCAATGCTATTTGTACAAAGTCTCCATTTTTGTCATTATATTGTTGTTTTGTCGGTCCTTTAAGATTCCATTTTTAGTAAGCACTATTTTCTCTACTTGTCCAGGTGATAATAATGTTGTTTCCATCTGAACAACATTTTATACATATTAACTATAACTCTTCAAAATATTTTGGTTTGCTTTTTGTTGACAGGTACAACTTCCAGATGCTCGGATTGTTTATTGTTCAGCAACTGGTATATCAGAGCCACGTAATATGGGCTACATGGTTCGTCTTGGACTTTGGGGAGATGGGACATGTTTTTCACAGTTTACTGACTTTTTAGGTTGTCATTTACTTTCTTTGTTGCTCATATTGTCAATATTTATTCACGGTTGTTCTGTTAAAATATTTTCTTTTATTTTCTTGGTGATACCATCTAATCTATAATGCTCTCTTGACCCTTTGTCCTTGATTTAATAATATTTAATGCTTAATTTATAAATGTTATCAAAATTTTGAATGAATTTGATGGATTTAGTAGGTTGGAGAAGATTTATATACCATCTTACTGCATAACATTTGATGAGCAAGGTGGATTAAGAGATGTAGAAAATAACCCTGCAGTCAAAAACCTACCGAAGAAAAAACAAATATGATAGTTTTATATAGCCACACAGCCTACACTAATGATAGAAATTGCAGTTGTCTAGAAGAATTAGAATAATTGATGTAAAGGAAGCTACAAGGGAAAAAAATCTGGGAAAAATATTAAACCTGATTGTATTTTCTTGAGGTTTTGAGAGGTTGGATAAGTAGGGATTGGGTGGTTATCTAAATTTTTAAAATTTAATTTTAAAGATAAAAAATATGTCAAATGAATGTGAAAAGAAAACTTTGATATCAATATTTTAGAACAACTGTAATATAAAATCTTGGGATTTACAATAAGCGATCATGCAAGAATTACAAAAGTTGTTTAAATGCATCTCAACTTTTATATGATAAATGACTACCTCTGAAATTAAAGAAAAAAAATCTACAAGAGATCTATTTGCTCAGCCATAGTTTATAACACTTTTTTTTTTATAGTTTATAACACTTAGGGTTGGGCTATTCAACATGAATATGTGCAAAAAGTGTAGTAGAGGTGTGAATTTTGTGGTGACGGAGTTGTTGTACTTAAAGAGATATAAAATGATATTTTTCAAAGTAGATAGTAACAATTGCACCAATTGACATTAAAACAAGAAATATTGTTTTAGATGGTTTGACAATGTCCATATAGGATTTATAGGTATGCTTGTAAGGAAAGAAGAATCTATGAATTTAGGTGAAACTAGAAGAGGTAAAGAAAGATCCAAAAATTACTCTTCTTTTCTCACTTAGATTAGTAGTCTAGGTTAGTAACTTAGGTAATTTAAACTCTGACTAAAAACCATAGGTGGCTCTTATAGTGGTGACTAACCATCTCCAGTGAGAGTTGGAATTGGTTGGGACACTCGTAGGGGTTCCCACCAGTGTGAAGCTGTAGGATGGCTTTTATTTTGGAAGAGGGAAGCTTGAGGTTCATTAATCAGACGAGGGATGAATCTTTGGAGTCCTACACTAGAATTTTCAATTGGCAAATGTGCAAGAAAGGAAGGCCTGAAACAATGAGCAACATCCTGATCATATGCAATAGAATCTCCTTTGCAGCTACAATGAGAGATACACATGCCCCTCTGGGATTTCTGGATATTCCAGTGCATTCTCCATCGGTTGAAAATGGAGATAATATACTGAGCTTTAGTGTAGAAGAATCTCCTTGTTGGCAGGTGCTTTTCAGTGGACTCTTGTGGGTTGGTTTAGTTCAACAACACCTAGTTGATATATTGGACTCTATGAAGAAGGCAATCCCTTTCCAAGAAGCTTTTTTTCTGGTAGCCATAGATTTGAGGTACATTTTGATACATTTTTTTCAGTAGGGAGGATTTTATCAAGGCTTATGTTAGGAATGTATGGATTATCAAAGGGAAGAGAATATGATGATCTCTCACTGGTCTCTTTTCTTTGTATGTTCAAATATCCTTGGGCATCGGTATGGTTGTACTTCCCAAACTAAGCGCACATTTACAAGCACGTGGGGCTATCAAATCCATTGCAAGAATGCTTGGTAGATACTTTTGTGTTCATATTGATGTTAAAAAATTTACAAGGTCAAGACTTACATCCATTTGTGTTGAAATGAATCTGTCAAACCTTTGCTAAAGTTTATGAAGATTTGAAACAGACTAAGGAGTCTAAATTCTGCTCCAACTGTTTCAGGATTGGTCGTGATATACATATTTGCAGAAGAATTAAATCTCAGGAGAATCAGGTTATTAATAGGAACAGTGAAAACTTACCGAACTCTGGTATTGATGGGCAGATTGCTAGGAATGAAAACGGTAGAACTCAATCCAACAGAGGACACTACATTCAGCCAGATATTAGAGAGCAGAGAGCAGGAGTAGCAGGAGCAGCATCATAGTCAGGAAAAGGAGCATGCTTTTAAAGAGGTTGAGCAGGGTAAGGGATGGGTTCAGGTCAGGTGAAGGAGAAGGCTTTAACAAAGCAAAGACATCTTTTATTTTGATGACAAATTGTTGGGGTTGGGTGCTTGTGAATGTTGAAACATGGTGTTTGTTGGAGTAAAGGATCATGCTTTTAAAGAGGTTGAGCAGGGTAAGGGATGGGTTCAGGTCAGGTGAAGGGGAAGGCTTTAACAAAGCAAAGACATCTTTTATTTTGATGACAAATTGTTGGGGTTGGGTGCTTGTGAATGTTGAAACATGGTGTTTGTTGGAGTAAAGGATCATGCTTTTAAAGAGGTTGAGCAGGGTAAGGGATGGGTTCAGGTCAGGTGAAGGGGAAGGCTTTAACAAAGCAAAGACATCTTTTATTTTGATGACAAATTGTTGGGGTTGGGTGCTTGTGAATGTTGAAACATGGTGTTTGTTGGAGTAAAGGATCATGCTTTTAAAGAGGTTGAGCAGGGTAAGGGATGGGTTCAGGTCAGGTGAAGGGGAAGGCTTTAACAAAGCAAAGACATCTTTTATTTTGATGACAAATTGTTGGGGTTGGGTGCTTGTGAATGTTGAAACATGGTGTTTGTTGGAGTAAAGGATCATGCTTTTAAAGAGGTTGAGCAGGGTAAGGGATGGGTTCAGGTCAGGTGAAGGGGAAGGCTTTAACAAAGCAAAGACATCTTTTATTTTGATGACAAATTGTTGGGGTTGGGTGCTTGTGAATGTTGAAACATGGTGTTTGTTGGAGTAAAG
>JAMKPZ010004955.1:0-21603 GCA_024699675.1 Amphibolis antarctica | reverse complement strand
TCTGTTGCTTCGAGTCCTATAAGTGGTTTGTGGTACCGGCCAACAATTTCTGACCTCGTGATCGGAATTTCGACAAAGTCAAAAGACAAATTTACATATGAGATGCCGACGACATCAAGGCAGAGCGATGTCACCTAAGGTTCTTTGGTGTTGCAATGTCCGAGAGATATTTGTCTATTCTAGTCTGGAATAATGGGGTTTCATGGGCAGCAATTGTTATTCATTTTTCGCAGGTTCTAGTCTGGTAATTCTGCTGTTGTTGGCGTTCTTCATAATTGCTGTGCTTTCTGTGACGCATTTATTAGGGTTTTGCCCTCAAGGAATCAAGAAATTTGCCGTGCCTGATACCAATGCGATGTTGAGGAGATGAACCTGCCCAGCGGTCTGATCATAGGGCTGTCGGGAGGAGTCGTCCTTGGACTACTTCTAGCCGCGGCCGCCCTGCTTTTCTTTAGATGTCGCAGGAAAAGCTCTCGATCCTGGAGCTGCACGGGGCGGACGACCTCGACCCTTCCCATTCGCGCCCATGGCAACAATTCGGGTAACGTGCTCTCCGATTCCACCGCCGGACAGGAGTCTCCGAAGCTATCGAACGCTGACAAGCATGCGATGATGGCAACCGTTTCGCTCTCTGGAGTACCTAAATATTCCTTCAAGTATGCTTATCCGTACCACATTATTGTTCCCCTAGCTTTTGTCTTACAAAGCAATTTGATAGATGTAAAATTTAATCATTTGTGATAACTTAATTGACCAGATAATTCTATTGGCCTACAAGACGTTCCAATTTGTTAAAATGTAAAACATTCAGTACTTCATTGAAATATCTTCTTGTCATATTCAGCCTACGTAAAACATATCTTCTTGTCATATCCAGGTGCATCAGTAAATTCTAATAAAAACAACAGAATTATGAGGCAGTTGATAATACCTGCCAGGCTGATATACACCTATATTATTCATCTATTTATTACTGAAAGTTGAGCAATAGTGATGTTTCGTTATTAATGTGAGCATTTGTCATCATATGACAAAGTATGGGCAAAACTTGTTTCCTAATTTTTTCCTCTCTGAAAGAATGTGCTATTTATTTTCATTTAATTGCTACAACAGAGATCTGAGGAAGGCAACTAGCAATTTCACAACAGAGATAGGACAAGGAGCTTTTGGTAAAGTTTATATAGCTAGAATGTCAACTGGTGCAACATTTGCCATTAAAGAACTTGCAGAAGACTCTAGACAAGGTGAAAAAGAATTCCATTCAGAGGTAACTTTGCAGTGGAATATGTCTATAATTTCCATATGGTCTCGAGCCTTGTGATTTTTATGTTATTCATTATAATTCATTCAAAATATCATGCATTTGGTAAAATTTATTCAATGAAACGGTTGGTAATTATATAGAGTTTATAAGAAAAATATTATAGTAAATTATTGACTATGTTTTGGTTGTTTCTGAATTTTATCTTGGTTGAGTAAACTACTTAAGCTCCATTTTTATCTATTTATAACTCCTCATTGTTTTCAATTATACATCCTTTTATGGATGTCTGTGGTTTTTTTTCAACCAAAAGAAGCATTTCAATGTCTCTGAAATAGTAATTCTTTTTTCTCTCTCCAATGTTTATGTGCTGTGATCAAGCTCCATGGTTTGAAATACTGATATGTCTGTCATAATACAAATCTAATGGGAAGTTGTGCAAGTGTGCAAATTGTCGATATTTTTGTTCAGATTTATAATGTGCAGAGACTACCTCAAAGCTCTTAAACATTAATCTGGAACATGGATGTGAAACTTTCTTCTCCATCTTATATCTGGCTTTTGCTGAAAGATATATTCATTAATTCTACACTATTTTTCACATTCATTCATTATGACTTACTCTACCAAAAATTTGGTTTTTGTGAAAGTACCATTTCTGCACTATCGATCTAATTGCTTGCATTTTTTTCAAATTCCAAGCCTATATCTGCAACAGATATCCAATTATCCTATTACAATGATGGCCTTATTAAGACATAATAATAACTTCTAACAATTTCTAAGTTGAAGTATATATATCAATCATACTCAACTTGGTATATGAAGTCTCAAATACCTCTACACCTAAGTCTTTAGTGAAAATATTAGCTAGTTGTTTCAAAGGTTGAGTGTCTGGTATGGTAATGATCTTGAATATCATTATATCTCAAACATAACAATAGTCCACCTTAAAATGTTTTATCTTTTCATGAAAGATAGGATTGTTGGTGATGAATATAGTTGCTTAGTTGTCATAATGCATCTCTTTAGGCATCTCAATGGAAAAACCAAACTCCAACAAAAAGATCTAACCCATACCATACCACAAATATTGAGCTATAGATTTAGGCACCACATTTTGGTTATGACATCATCCTATTGCCAAGTTGCCCCTAACATATGTGCAATTGCTGAAAGTGGACTTTTTGATCTTCTTGATCTCTTGTATATTTGAGTCAGAAAAGGTCTTGATGATTATTCTTTCTATATGTTAATCTTTTGCTAGAAACACTTTTAATATAGGCTAGTATCGATATAGTTCTTTTCCAATGGACCACTTTAGGCTCATGTATGAATTGAGAGAATAGGCCAACTACATTGTTAATGCCTAGTTGAATAACTGTCAAATAAATTAACTTATCAATCAACTTCCTATACTTTCCTAAACCCTCCAATAGACTAAGTATTTGTCCTAGAAAGTTGGATTCTACTTTACAAGCATGCTCTTGGGTTTGCATTCTAAGAGTTTGGTCTCCTACAATAGGTCAATGTATATTTTCTTGGAGAAAGTGACATTCTATCTTTCAAGTATACAAGCTCAATACCTAAGAAGTAATGTGAGCTACTTATATCCTTAGTGGTAAAAAGGTCTTGAGGTACTTTTTTATCTTTGATATTCCTGCTAAGTCACTATTCATCATTGAGATGTGATCTACCTATATTACAATGATGACATTATCTACTCTAGATCTCCTATAAAACCTCAAATGCTCAACAACTCATTTCTTGAATCTTCCTTTCTTAATTTCTACTAAAATTTTCAAATTAACCTTGTGGGGTTTGTTTTAGGTCATGAATTGCCTTCTTCAAATGTACCTTGATGGTTTTTTCACTAATACTCGTTCTTGCAAGTCACCATAGAAGAAGACATTCTTCACATTTAGTTGGTGTATTTCTCATATATGATTTATGCTAATGAGCAGGAATGCTCTAATAGAGATTAATTTAGCTACTAAAAAGAATGATTATGTATGTTTAAGTCCGTATGTTTGACTAAATCTATAAGTAATTAATTACGTTTTGTGCTTTGTTAGAGTCTAAATATACATTAGGGTCACTTGTGTTGTATTGTAGGTTTAGCTCCACATTAGTTAAATGTCTTTTATCATGCTTATATCTGATTTGTGTTTAGGATCCTATTTTCTTTAGACACATTACTATAGAATTTCATTTTACATCACTTGCAGAATATTAATTAAGATATGCAAACTATCACTGATCTTTTTTAAATAAGGATAACTTTTTAACATAAAATAGATTATAATCTTCAATTCGTTTTCTGATAGGATCAGGTTTTGTTATATTACACTAATTGTTTTCTTTCGTATATTTGTAACTTTGTCTCCAATTTTTCACAAATAAAAAAAATAAAGCTGTCAGATTTGTCATTTGGCCTACAGGGTTACACATAAAGCCAATGTCTAATTATAAATGAACAATGATATAGATAGAATTCCAGTAATAGTTACAGTTTATGGTATTGCAGCATTTATTGATTTATAATTGTTCTCAATATTCACTTCTATTTCTGAGTCTCATCATATGTTTGCTTTGTTCCATTACCTTAAATTGTGTTTTCTTTTTCCATCCTCAGGCTGAAATTATATCCCTTATTTTTCTTGATTTTTTGTTTCTTCAGGTTCTACTCCTTGGACGATTGCATCACAAAAATCTAGTGAATTTGGTGGGATATTGCACTGAAAAGGGGAAGAATCTGCTCATATATGTTTACATGCCAAATGGCAGCCTTTTTTCTCATTTATATGGTAAGTACCGTTGGATTAATTATATGAACAATTTATTACTTTGCCATCTAATTAATCTAACAATCATATGTAACAGTCAAACATCATTAAGTCAATTTAACTTTTGGAGAAAAAGACTTAAGGAAAATATCTTTTGGACCAGAAGGCTTCTCGTGTTGGTTGTTGGTTGTTCAATGTGTTTCTGTTCATAAGAACTATGTAAATTT
Organism: Amphibolis antarctica; assembly: GCA_024699675.1. NCBI lineage: Eukaryota > Viridiplantae > Streptophyta > Magnoliopsida > Alismatales > Cymodoceaceae > Amphibolis > Amphibolis antarctica. The sequence continues at coordinate 17,329 of JAMKPZ010004955.1, read as the reverse complement.
ATCTGTTTAACCTCATATAGTGAAATAAAGGTAGTGATTGTTGTTAGATAAGAATTACATAAATTACTTCACCAATGAACCATGGGACAACTTTTAACATGTTCAACTTGGTAGGATTTGAATTTTCTGCAGTCTGTTAAATTTTTAATGAGATCACCAAGTATTTATTGTATTTAGATCAAAACCTTGAGCCATTGAGCTGGAACATGAGGATTTCTATTGCACTAGATGTTGCAAGGGGCATGGAGTATCTTCATGATGGTGTATGCTACCAATTTTCTCTGTTGGTGCACTCAGGTTCTTCAAGCATCTTTCTCATCTGCAGTTTGACATGTTCCATACCTTCTGGCAGGCTAATCCTCCTGTTCTCCATCGTGATATCAAAGCTTCAAATATTTTGCTGGATCAATCCATGGGAGCTAGGGTTCGTGATGTTTGTCTCTAGCCTTTTAGTGTGCATAGTTTTTTTATATTTTCAATATAGGAAAGAATTTAGTCCGAGCACACTTCTTTTCAATCCACAACTATAGTGTTTATAAAATTTTATTGGCTGCCTACAAGCTATAATGTAGAAATTCATTTAATGTTCAATTCTTTACATGCTAATTTTGGACGCTGATGTGTATGATATGATTATGGAAGCCTTTTTTCTGGTCTTCATAGAGGATATTTTATGCTTGTAATAAGCAGGTTGCTGATTTTGGGCTGTCAAAGGAAGAGATGGATAATCAGAATTTGTCAAAAGTTAAGGGAACTTTTGGTTATTTGGATCCTGAATACGTTTCATCAAGGAAATTTACCAAGAAAAGTGATGTCTACAGTTTTGGAGTATTGCTATTTGAATTGATAGCCGGAAGGACTCCCCAACAAGGTCTCTTGGAATATGTTGAGCTTGTATGATCTCCATATCCTCTACTTGTGCACATGCAGTTAATTTATTACTGAGACTGGAATATTCTCTTTCCCTAAGGTTTAGTTCAGTAAATCCGTATATTGAATTTTGGTTAACAGAACAGTTGTCATTTCAAATTTTATTATTGTTAGGAAAATTCATCAGTTTCAAGTAATTTTTCAGTGCTGCAGACTAAGACAATAAAATAACATTTTCTTTATGTTGTATCATTTTCACAAAGTGATATATAACATACGTATTGACAGTGCTACTAATGCCATAGAATTACTTTTTCTTTATGCTGTTTATGAGGTTTATGTAGCATTTGAATATAATTTTAGAAAGTTCAAATTATAGAAAACCTTGATTATACATAGAATTCAGTGTAAAGCAAATCGTTGGATTATAGGATACCATGCATAATCTGTTTAGAAGAGAATCAATGACTTCGATTTTGACATAAAAATTGACAATTAAATGATGATTCTACCCATACATATTTAATTTAAAATAACTTTGAATTGTATTATATCTAATATAATTATTAATATATGGCAACAATTATAATATTATAATATTGTAATTGTAGTTATAATACCAATATTAGTATAGTATGCTTATAATATTATAATGTTATCATTGTACTAACTTGGTTCATACAAAGAGACACTTGGGAGCTGATCATCTGTTCAATATCATCTGTATTGAATATCTTCTTGAGATAAAACCATCTATATTATAATTAATATAGTATGAACCGAAAGTCTCTAGAGATAATCATAATATAATTAATATAGTATGAACCAAGGTTTAAGCATGCTATATAATTAATATAGTATGAATAACATCTATATCCTTTGTGCCAAGATTTGGCAGTAGCTGCTTATGTAGCCAGTCTGAATCTAGAGATATCCTCTCAGATTTGTGGATAGATCTTGGGTGCAGCAAAACACCAGATTTGGAGGAAAGTTTTGTTTGAGGCATGTGGATCACGACCAAGTGACCAACTCTATACTGGGTCTAACTTGGATCTAAGTTGGCTAGATCATCTAACTCGGTTCATACACATCTATCCTTGATAAAAGAGACACTTATAGTATTAAAAAAAGACTAGAAGTAAAAGAGGGTGATGAAATAATCTATCAGGAATAAAATTAAAAACAAATTATGGATTAATACATACATACACTTCTTCACTTATTGTCAATTAATTTTAAGTTAGATGTTTATATTTTAATATGATATCAAAATAGAAAAGATGTATGTAGACTTATACACATCCATCCACTAAAAAAAGAAACATTTGTATGACTTAAAAAGGCCATAAATGAAAGGAAGTGATGAAATAGTCCTGCATGAATAAAATTTAAAATAAATTATGGATTAATGTATAAATGAACTTCTCAGCTTAGTACCCATTAGTTGTTTTGAGATGATATTCACACTTCAACAATAATATATAATATCTATTGCTTATTAGTTAGATATTTGGTTTGATTTCTTACTGAAATGTAGATATCTAACACAAAATCAATTAGTAATGAGTAAAAAGTTCCTATATATTGATCCATAATTAGTTTTAAATTTTATTTGTGTGAGAATATTTCCTTAGTTCTAATTAATATTAATATAATCGATGTTATTTACCATCAATATAATACTTCTATTAAATTAATGTATTTTAATATTATAATGTTATGATTGTAATTATTCTACTGATATTACTTTTGGTATAATTATACTATACCATAAATATTATATGTTATAATTAATATTAATCAATCAAATAATTAATATAATTAGTTCTATTTAATTTAATATGGTAACATTACTAATAATATTATTGGTGTAAATGATGGCACTCAACATTATTTTATTCAGGTTCAATTGTAGAATTCATAAGTTTTGAAGGACATTTTCATCAATACATAATTGTTCATTAATAATGGAGTGGATTCTACAAGAATGACATTTCTTTTTCAATTCTCAGATTTTTCATCAATGACTTAAGTAAGTACCATGCGAAATTTATTTGATTCTACACAGAATCTATTATGTCAAAACCGTTTGTATATGATTTTGACTAAAATCTGAGAATCCAGAGCATCCATCACCCAAAATCATACTCAAACCTGGACTTAGTTTTGTAAAGATCTCAATTTGTGGGCTACCAAGCAATAGTAAGATTCATTAGGCACAAGCAATGTGTTACTGAATGTACTCATGGACCTGGTAATTATCTACTTAGCCACTTAATGCCAATTGGTCTCTTTGACATGGTAATGGAAAAAAAAAAATCAATGACTCCAATATTACCCATATAAAGCAATTACAAGTGCAGCGACAGGATTTTACTAATCTTGTCCTCTTGTTACACTTTTATTAGACCTGGTGCATGCCGCTGATTTTCTTTTTATTTCTGAACATGACATGATATGTTACATATATCTTTGAATCAGGCAGCAATAAGTATGCAAGGCAAAATTGAGTGGGAGGAAATTGCAGATCCTCGCATGAATGGGAGCTATGATGCGCTGGAGTTCAATGAAGTAGCTGCACTTGCCTACAAGTGCATCAGAAAGTATCCCAAGAAACGGCCATCAATGCGAGACATTGCTCAAACACTTGCAGGTATCACATCCCGACATGATAAGCAGCAGCATAGTAGAGATTCTTCATTGGCCACAATGGAGGAAGAAAACATGGAATTGGAGCTGGTGGAGGTTCAGATCACCGAAGTGGACCGACAAAGATGACAGCTAAATGGATTTCCATAATTTTTATACATTGTTGTTGATATCTTCTTTAACTTTGATTTCTGATGTTCATTTTATGGTTGGTGTAGAGATAACAACAAAGAGGTCTTCATCACCTTATTAGTTGTAGATGGAACTGGTTTTATACCCTTGTTCTGCTCATTGTGAGCTTGTGCAGTTTCACATCAAGGAAAAGTGACCCATCCCTTCTTTGTATCTAAAATGTCTATTTTATTGAAAAAAATAGTCTTACATCAAAAATGATAAGTGAAGTTAAGAAATTTATATCACTTATAAATTCTTTTCTACACTCTCCACATAGTTGTGATCTCTATTGAAACACCCATCTGGTTTACCACCGCGTACTGCATCTTGTTCTAATGTAACTATTCTTTCAGTCAAGCACTTGAATAATGTTCCATAATTCATTTTTCTAGAACTGCAGAATGTATCATTTTCTCTTAAGCATAAAATATAATTTTGAAATTGTGACAGAATCGAGAAAGATCCAGACAGATTTTTTTTACAATTATCCAAAATCTCATGATCTTTATTACATTGAAATCAATGAAAGATCACGATTTTTTCCAAATCTAGGTCAAATCAGTCTCAAACACCATCTTAGATTCCAACGAAAGGCTGATTACACTTTTTTGCATCAACAAATAATGAAAACGTGAATCTCACGTCACTTAATTTTATAGATTCAAAAGTTAGGGAAGATCATGAATTCTTAATGAATGAACCGAACTATGTGCTGCAGATAAGGCTCAGAAAGCTTCAAGTGGTATTTCAAGAACTGTACCGCTTGCTTCTTCAAATCACTCGCTCACCTGTCAAATTTACATTACATATTCGGTGTATGCAGGCCTTCGCTCATGGTACTTTCCTCAACTTTACGGATCCACAAGTAATAATTAACAAAGTATGAGCACAAGCATGCGTACAAATGCAGAAAGATCACACAGCACCACAATCAAGCGCATTTGTAGATGAACAGCCTTCTAAACAAATGGAACAATAAATCAGAGACCGCACAAGAGGCTTTTGGGACCACAGCTATTTGCCGTGCGTGATTGGCCAAAAGAAAGAAGAAGAGTGAGATCCACACGCATGGAAGGAGATAAAATAAAGACAACTACATACACATCTAAATAAAGACTTTTTTGTAGTTACGTGCCAAACAAGTTTGAAATTTTCGACGCACATGCAGTAAAGCACTGGGTAGCACCATATCACAAAGAACGCTAAAGAACCCTCGTCCCCCTCCTTCCTTAACGCCGCTTGAAAAGGATTACCATTATAACAGCAATCGCTAACACCATGAAAGACCTCCCGGTTGTTTTACCATGGTTGTTATCTTTGGACTCTGTCCCCTCCGTTGTATCTCCTAACCCAACTGAAGTGACGATGTTGTGCACGAGACCTGATATATTGCTTACCATGTTCCAAATACCATTTTTTGCACTGGTCGTAAACCTCACAAATATGTTATTCTGTTTCCCATGTTGCTCCTCATTCTGATGGCCATGTTCTGTTGTCTCAGGAGGGAGAACATCTATAAGAAGCAGCAAAATGTCAGGCACCTCGCGTAAACAAAGAAGCACAAAACAAAGTTTAGAGTAGTCGCATACTCGTTTCGTAAGAGTCACAGAACTCCATGACCTTCTCGTTCTTCATTACCGCATCCCAGACATTTTTATCAGATGCAAGGGAAGCAACCACGCTCTAAAAAAACATGAAATGATACGCTCAACTTTTGAACTAAGTGGTTTGTCGGTAGAACCAAGACAAAATTAGTTGAACCAAGCAAGAATTCAATGAGGTCTAATAAACTTGTTCAAATGTGGTTAGTAGACGAGAATTAATTGTGCAGATGATATTAAAAAAAGTAAATTTAAAACTATTTAGTTAGAAATTTTTTTAAAAAAAATTTTGAAGTTATGTAATTTAATTGAAGATTTTGACAATAAATAGAAATATATATATAGCAAAAAAGATTCATGTGGTTAACCTTATGTAGTAAGATTATGACTTAGATTGTTGTTGTAAATATGGTCTAAACAATATGACTCAAGTATGATCATTTGTTCAAAATGGTTAACCAATGAGGCATTCTCATGAGAAAAATCTCAAGATGATTCAACTTAAAAGCTCTCCCCCATGCGAGCCTCTGTGATTACAAATCATCCTTCCTAATTTTATTGTAGATTTCAAGTACCAAGTTAGCAAGGGGACTAGACCAAAACCCACTAAAAAAGTGACATTGAAAATGAAAATAAAAAAGGGACTTGCCCAATAGCACCAAGAATAAGCCATGGTGAGCAGCAGTTTCTTTCTCCTTTTTTGGGTATGGTTTTCTAAGATCTAGAACCATGTGATTAGACAAGAGAAAATGAAAGATTAGACATATATGCTAATCCAATGAAAGATGTTAGATTGTTAGGTTATTGGGTTATTGGATACTTCAAGATCCATTTAAGGATCCATATTTAAACTCATTTAGCCTATATATATGTAATGAAATTAGATTGAAATGATAGTTTTACACTAAACCTAGTTTTCTAGGGTTTTTTCCACCTTCTTCCACTTGTTATCAGAGGCACCGACCGTCACCTACCGCCGATCGTCACCTGTCGCCGATCGTCACCTCCAAGCACGCATGACCTGCACATGCGCGCGTTCCACGTGTGCGTCCCTGTGCGCGTGTTCCATGTGCACGTCCCTGTGCGCGTGTTCCTGTGCGTGTGTCCCTATGCACGTGTTCCTGTGCACGCGTCCCTGTGCGCGTCCCACACACGAGCGCATCCCAGTCGCTCACCCTGAGCACTGTCGCTGGGACCCTGATCTCCGATTGTTTGTATCCACCGGGAGTGCACGCTGGCTGGATTTTGCTGCGTACAGTGCAAAGCCTGGTCTGCCTTCTGGATGGATGCTGCACTGTCAATAGGCATGGGTCTTCCTTAGGGCAGAAGCCTTAAAGGTCTGTTCAATTTATTTTTTTTGCTGTCCCGAGTCTGCTTGGTCCACCGCAGACTCGGTTTCATCATCCTTGGTCTGCTTGGTCCACCGCAGACCTACCAATGGCCAGTTCCTCAACCCCAAAGAGTGGTGACCTCCTTGTTAGGAGTTTCCCTGGCATTTCACAAAAATTAAATGGGTCAAATTACATACTTTGGGCGCAAAACTTTGAGAATGTTGTAATAACTTTCCGTCAGGAGCATCATTTGTATCAGCCTCCTCCTAATGTGAAAGATCCACAATATAGAGACTGGCTGGCTAATGATGTCGCTATCATCACTTGGATGGTCTCAAGTATGAATAACTCTATTGCCAATGAAGTATCCATGCTTAGACCTGCCAAGGTTCTATGGGATACTGTTCGCCACATATATGATAATGATAAGAACATATCGAAGACTTTTTCGGTCTATGAGAATTTACTTCAGATTAGACAGGGTGACAGTTCCGTTCAACAATTGTTCAGTACTCTTCGAGGATTGATGAACAAGCTCAATGTTTATCAACATCCCACCTCCGATATCCGTTTGTTCCAACGCTACCGGGAGGAGCTTGCAGTTGTTGTGTTCCTTGCAGCTCTTAACCCAAATGTTGCGTCTCAGATTCGCGGATCCATTCTTAGTGATGAGCACATGCTGAGCCTAGATGAGGCCTTTGGCAAGGCTCTACGTGTTGCTACTGGCTTATCTGAACCTCATGTTGCTGACCCATCCGCCTTGGTTGCCTCCCGTGGTCGTAGTGGACATGGGGATAGATCACGACCCAAATGCCAGTGGTGTGGCAAATTAGGTCACAAGAGTAAGAAGTGCTGGGAAAAGTTTCCACACTTAAAACCTCAATTTGCTCGTGCCGCCACTTTTGAGCCATAAATTGCTCCTCCAGTTTCTTCAGGATCTACAACTGTCACTTTATCTCAGGAAGATTATGCTCGTCTCCTTCAGGGACAGGAACAAACTCCTACTGTCATGATAGCACAGGCCCCGCTGCGTCATTCAGGTATACAATCTTCTGAGGCCTTGATTGCTTCTGCAGATGATTCTTAGGTCATAGACTCTAGCGCCACTACCCATGTTTCAGGTACCTCTACCCTGTTTGAGAAATTTTGTGCTCTTCCTGATCACACCTCTATTACTATTGCCGATGGTCGCTCATGTTCTTTATCTGGACAGGGGGAGATTCAAGTCTCCTCACAGATACGGCTAAACGACGTCCTATATGTGCCCAATTTTTCCTTTAACCTATTATCCATTAGCACCATTACCTTCCAGCTACAATGCTTTGTGACATTTTAACCTTTTCATGTTGTTTTTCAGAACCTTCAGACGGGGAAGAGGATTGGTTTGGGGCGTAAGTCCTCAACTTCTGGAGCTTATGTGTTAGTTCAGGATCGTATTCCAAGAGGATTGGCTGAGATAGATAGTTCTGATCCCTCCTTTCTATGGCATTGTCAGCTTGGACACCCTTCACATCAAAAGCTGTGTCAAGCCCTTCCTTGGATTTCTGTTTCTTCTTTCCAATGTGAGTCTTGTCAGCTTGGGAAGCACCATCGTGCAACCTTTAAGCGTCTTCGTCTTGCTTCTCCTACTAGCATTTTTGATATTGTTCACTGTGATATCTAGAGCCCTAGTCGTGTCGCGTCTGTTGGAGGGCACAGGTATTATGTTGTGTTTGTTGATGATTACTCTCGTGTCTCGTGGATTTATCTATTAAAGTCTCGTAAAGATGTTCTTGATGTATTCAAAAAAAATTTGGTTGAAATAAAAAATCAATTTGTCATTTTACCTAAAGTCTTATACACAGATAATGCTCTTGAGTTCCTTAGTTAGGATTTTCAGGCTATTTGTGCCTCCTCTGGAATTATTTACTAGACTACCTACCCTCATACTTCTCAACAAAATGGGGTTGCTGAACGCAAACATCGTCATATCTTAGATGTTGCTCTTACTCTTATAGCTCACATGAAGGTTCCACATTATCTTTGGTCTGATACTGTTCTTACTTCCGTTTTCTTGATCAATCGTATGCCTTCAACTCCCTTAGGAGGGGCTATTCCTCTTTCTCGTCTGTTCCCTAATTGCGATCTTTTTCCCATACCTCCTAGAGTTTTTGGTTGTGTGGCGTTTGTCCACGACCACACGTCTGGTCTTGACAAACTATCCCCTCGTGCCATCAAGTGTGCCTTTGTTGGTCATTCTCATCATCAAAAGGGGTATCGACTATATCATCCTCCAACCCAATGCTATTATGCCTCCATGGATGTTACCTTCTTTGAGTCTCAGTCTTACTTCTCTGATGAGTCACCACTCTCCACCAGCTTGCCGTCTGATACACCTGAACTCTCACCCCTTAATATTCCATTGCCTACTACTTTCACACATCCCCTTGAGGACTCCTCTCAGTCTAATACCTTGCAGGTTTATCGCCGACGAACACATGCTCCTCCAGTTGAGAACTCGTCCTCTGCCTCTGATCCGGTTGCAGGTTCTCCTCCTACGGTACCACCTTCTCTTCTTGCTGATAATGACCTTCTTATTGCCTTACATAAAGGAACTCGCTCATGCACTCAACATCTTTTATCTCATGTTGTATCCTATGCTAGCCTTCCTTCTGACTCTCGTGCTTTTGCTCTAGCCATCTCTAACGAGTCTATACCCAGGGATTATCAAGAAACTTTTCAGGTTCCTCATTGGAAGGTTGCCATGGATGAGGAGATGGGTGCCCTTCTCTCTCGTGGCACATGGGAGCCTGTTTCGTGTCCCCCTGGGGCGAATGTGGTCTCCTACAGGTGGGTGTTTACCATCAAGCGTCGGCCTAATGGCTCTATTGAGCGCTACAAGGCGCGTTTAGTTGCTCGTGGTTTCACTCAGGAGTACGGCGTTGACTATTCCGAGACTTTCTCGCCAGTGGCATGCTTGGACTCCATTCGTGTTATTCTCTCTTTGGCCGTCAATTCTTCCTGGCCATTGGTTCAGCTGGATGTCAAGAATGCATTCTTGTATGATGATCTTGATAAGCAAGTTTATATGGAGCAACCTCCTGGATATGTTGCTCAGGGGGAGACACGTGTTTATGATCTTCACAAGGCCATTTATGGTCTCAAGCAAAGTCCCAAGGCCTGATTTGAGATCTTCTGCAGAGTTATGTGGAGTGATGGTTTTCACAGTTGTAGAGTGGATCACTCTATCTTTGTTAAACACACTACTCATGGGGTTATCATTCTTGCCGTATATGTGGATGATATGTTATTGACTAGTAGTGATACCTAGGGCATTGAAGACACTAAGCTTTTTCTGCGCAGACACTTTGCCACCAAAGATATGGGCACTCCTCGTTACTTCCTAGGCATTGAATTGGTGCATTCAGATGAGACCATGTCGCTGTCCCAAAGGAAATATGCCTTGGATCTACTCAAAGAGATTGGACGTGAAGGTTGTAAACCAAAGGAGACTCCCATTGAACAGACTCACTCTTTATGGGACACTGAATCCCCCTTGTTTGATGATCCAGGTAGATATAGGAGACTTGTTGGGAAACTTATCTACCTGACTATCACCAAACCTGATATATCTTACACAGTTAACTTATTGAGTCAGTTCATGCACTCTCCCAGGGAGGTTCATTGGCGAGGAGTCCTTCGCTTGCTGGCATATATTAAACGTACTCCAGGAAAAGGCCTTCTGTATAAGAAGCATAGTCATGTTGGTATTGAAGGCTATTCTGATGCTAGCTATGCAAGAGACAGAAACAGTAGGAAGTCTACTTCTGGTTGGTTGACCTTTGTTGGGGGTAATCTTGTTACTTGAAGGAGCAAGAAATAAAATGTGATTGCAAAATCCAGTGTCAAAGCAGAATACAAGAGTATGTCCAATACATCAGCTGAACTTGTGTGGCTCAAGGCGTTACTGTTTGAACTTAGAGTTAATTATACCAATCCAATGCCAATGTACTATGATAATCAGGCTGCTATACATATTACATCCAACCTCATGTTTCATGAGAGAACCAAACATGTAGAGGTAGACTGTCACTTCATTCGGGATAATGTTCAGAAGAAAGTCATATCTACACCTTTTATCAAGTCTGAAGATCAAGTGGCAGATATTCTCACCAAAGGGTTGAATACTACTCTTTTTAAAAGATTGTGTTGTAAGCTAGACATGTGTGATATGTATATGTCTCAGCTTAAGGGGGAGTGTTAGATTGTTAGGTTATTGGGTTATTAGATACTTCAAGATTCATTTAAGGATCCATATCTAAACCCATTTAGCCTATATATATGTAATGAAATTATATTGAAATGATAGTTTTACACTAAACCTAGTTTTCTAGGGTTTTTTCCACCTTCTTCCACTAAAGAAACAAATTGATGTAAACCAAAACTCATCCCATATATCTTCCAACAACAAATGCCCAAGACCTAAAACCCTTCTTTCTAACCACTGGTCAAGCATTAAGTGCTCCCACAGATAAAATTTTCCTCTTCATTGCTATTCTATTTTAGGAATGTGAGAACCAAGTCATTTCTGTTATCGCATGAGTTATACTCAGAACTTGCAAGATGTAATCACCTAATAAGACCCATTCAACAATATCCATTGCCTTTTTCAAGAAGATGTAACCAAACCTTCTTTCCCTGGAATTGTCACAAGGATATGATCTACTGAACCAAATTCTAACCAAATTATCCAAATAATATTCCATATAATTTTTAGAGTGTACTCAATCGGAATTTGAAAAAAATGAAAACAAGCAATATATGATGTTTCTTATTGCATGTAAAGTCAAGATATACACTGGAAAATGAGTATTACATCTTCGTAGAGCTGTAATGTTGACAGTGTATGCTATAAAAGCTTGCAATCTGTTCATAATTTGATCTTACATGTGTGTTTACACAATTCAAGTTTAACATTTTAATTGATTGGCAACAATACAATTGTAATTCCAAAACCAGATATGATCAAGTGACAACACTTTTATAGATTAAAAATGAAAAGTGAAGTAGTTGAGAAAATTTATGAAAGCATGCACTGCCCTTTCTATGAAAATAATGAAGTGATATTTCACAGTTAACTGAAGAAATCAAACTCAAATGCAATTTTCTCACTTTAATATACACAGAAGCACAAGAATTTCATAAAAAGATCCAGTAGTACCTGTGCTTCAGGGCATTCTTTTAGGATAGAAAAAGTATGGAGAACATGTTCTGAAGTTGAAAGTTGACTTGCTGGACATTCAGTTGTAAAGTGCATCGGAGACAATAAATTTTTAGTTGCACATGAAGAATCATTAAATGCATAAGTGGCATCATCGCTAACAGCAATTGGAGAAGAAAAATAGAGCCTGAAGATGAAAGTGAAAATGTCCACTGACACTTCGTGTGATAACCAATTATAATATAGTACAAATGAAATAGCAACAAGCATATCCAAAAAAATTATATTTTGCTACAAGCTAGCAGAGTAACTACATATCTTTCTATAGTAGTTTAACTCAATAAAACGAGGGAAGAACATGGACAAAAGATAAAACATGAAATAGATACAGAAAGTGATAAATCCTACAGAAAAGGAAACCTGTCAAGTGACAGCATGGTTATTTTATATTCTATTATTACTTTGCTATTAGATGCTAGGTAAACTGAATTGAAATGAAGGGGACAATGTTTCACCATTTGCTGATTTTTTTCACGAGTTGACATTTCCTTGTAACAAACTAGTGAGCATCTGTTTTGAATTCATTTTTACCGGTTTTTTTTCTATTAATTTACTCATTTTCTTCTATCAATATAATGGACTGGTGGATTCTTAAGGAATACCTACTCCAGAACCAGGAAAAATTCGTCCTATGTACCTTAAATCATTGCCATAAGGCCTCCAATTATGAGAGGAACTGGATTGCACTTGATTTGATAAGTAACAGTGTAAAACTAATTTATCCATATACAATAGAAACATATGATATGACTATCTAGTAATCTTTCTATCTCATTTGTGCGTACATTCACTTTAAAAAAGAGACTGTATGAAGCAAGAAAGAATGGAAAAAGAAACTAAAAAATAAAAAACATTAAAAGATGAACCAAGCAAAAACCATGCAGACTTAAAAGATAAAATACGCTGAAAGCATCAAACAAATTTAAGACATCAATAAATCAATCAAATTCGAAAGGTTAATTAAAAATAGATGTTAAGAAATAAGAGAAAGGAAAGGATTCAATTAATTCATTAACAAAGATAAAGCCTGTTTAAATAGAGGCTACATAACACACACAAATAACAAAACCCACACACAACACACCTAACACTTAATATATCATTTACTTCAACATTCTCCCTCAAGGTGGAGCATTTAACTAGTTACAAATTTAAAAGATAAAAGATGCTTAAAAGATAAGAACTCCAAAAAGGTTTTTTTAAAGAGACACCCCCTTTTTATCTACACATGCTCATTACACATGCATCTTCACTTCTTTTCTTCCCTTCTTCTTTGACCATCTGTCTTCTCACTTTAACTATTGTCATTTCAACCTTAATAGGTTCAACGAATAGAAATCAAAGAATAAAGTGAGAGAATTGCTGGCTCAACGGGAGAATCATTAGATCTAGGAGAACCACCTAGGATCGCCAAGAAAGAGTCAAAGGAGGGTTGCCTTTATCAAGTTTAGAACAAATTGTGAAAAGAGTGGCAAGAGCCGTGCAACAAGAGAGCCATTGGAGAGGTCACCTATGTGAGTCGCAGTTGTAGGAGAGGTTACATGCACAAGCTAAAGCGATGGGATAGGTTGTTTGTACTTGAGTGAGTGGCAAAGAAAGTCTCTTGCAAGAGCTGACATTGGAGAGAGTCACCCACATAAGGCATGTCAACAGAGAGAGTTGGCCACAAGAGTTGCAACGATAAAGAGACTCATCCAATTGAGGTGCACAGCAGAAGATGCTGAAGGGAGGGAACTACGAGCAGTGGCAACATTGGTGTAGAACAAAGAGAGAGGCAACAAAGCTTGATGGGGCTATTAGAGGAAAGAATGAAAGAGCCAAAGAAGTTGTTCGACTATCCACAGAAAGGAGAAAGAAGTATAAGAGGGAAGAAAATTGACACGAGGAGACAAAAAGGTTATAAGACAGAGCTTGACAGGTAGCTCATTGGGAGTGATTGGGAGAAGGGTGACGTCTACATGACACACACAAATAAGTTTAATCAATGTAAGACTAAACTCACACATTTAACACCTAATACATTATTTACTTCAATAATAGAAAATAAATCAAATGATAATACAAGAAACAAATATTAAATAAAAATAAATAAAATAAAAAACGTAAAATGAAAAAAACTAATAAAAGTAAAATGAAGATCAATGGAAAAACTGAAGTCAAACAAAAAAAACATAAAAGCTACATGCTTGGCCATTAAATAATATACCAATACCAAAAATAGTACGTCATTTTTGTAACAAAGAGAGTACTAACTTAGATTCAAGGTCATGCCTTCTCTAAAAATTTTCTAAATGAATGCATGCACTATATGTGACCTAATGAAAATCCTAATACGAGAGAACTTATCAAAGATTAACATTTTAGCTTTAAGACTCAATAAATCAAAATACATCAATAATATACAAGATCTTATAGAAATCATAATGTATAACGCCTGGAATCCCTTTTTCTTTGCTTAACCTTCATCTATTCATCTTCTTTAATGATCATATTTGATTTTCCACCTTACTTGATGCTTGTTTCATCTTTCATTGATTGTAAGATTCATGACCAACAATAAACTTAATATACAGAATCAATTTCATATTTATCTCTGATTTTTGCATCATTAAAATCAATTAAAAAACATTTTCCAAGCGAGCAAAAAGAGTGATGTTATTCTACCAACCACTCATTCATCTTCCTACTCCCTAAAAAAGAGGGTGATGTGGATGTTATTGACTTTATACCTATCAATCTTATGAACACTTGTATGAAGGTGACCATTAAGGATATGATGAATAGGTTGCTTGTTAAAACACAAACTAATAAATCCCTCTCAACCGGCTTTCATGAAGAGTGGAAGCCTAACGAATAATATTATGGTAGCTCAAGAAGCTAACTTATGTTACTAGAAGAAGATTTAGGGTTAGTTCGCAAAATCGATTTTCAGAAGGTATTCACTAACGACATACACCATTTGTGGAAGCACACAAACTAATAAATCCCTCTCAAATGGCTTTAATGAAGAGAGGAAGCCTAATGGATAATTTTGTGGTAGCTTAAGAAGCAAACTTACAACACTAGAAGAAGATTTAGGGTTAGTCTGAAAAATACATTTTCATAAGGTATTCACCATTGGCAAACAATTTGCCCATAAAATGGCTACAAAAGGTTAAAACAGTTCTTTCATCAACAACCAAAGCAGCTACAATGGGATTTCTAGAGGCCAATTTTCCCTAAGTAGAAGCATTTGACAAGATGATATGTTGTCCCGTTGTTTAACCCCAATGTTGGGCCTAGGCATTGTATTGTGTCGTGTATTCATTGTATCATGTAATATTAGTATCATATTTGTTAGATGAAACAATGCATTAGGGTTGTTTGGTGTTTATGTGTGGGTTTAGTCTCACATTGATTATGTGTTTGAGTAGTCCTTATGTGAACTCTAGATAAAAAGGTCTATCTTTGCTAATGCAATATCAAACTTCCACTTATTTTCTCTTGTTTTAACATGATATCAAGGCAGGTTTACACACATCCACTATAAATACTTATAAACATATAAATAAAGCTGCAAGTGAGGAATAATACCACATTGGTTAAAATAGGGGTTGGACTTAGACTTATATAATGATGAACTCTTTCATTCATTGTAAATTGGTTTGAGATGGAATTTAAACAATATTAATGTTTTCCATTACATTTTTGTATAACTCAATGAGATCAAGATTGATGATTAACAATACTACAAATTCAAACATGTATGAAATTCATTTCTATTAAGCTTTATGTTTATATATAAGGTTTAATGGTTCTGTAGGCACCCGTTGGATGAAATATTAACGGTTGTTTGATGAAGAGAGAGAGTGTTCGAAAAAAGAAAGCCCGTGTGGAAAAAAATCCTCTCGCCGATGACACCCGCGTAAAAGTAGTCCATTTATTATTTTTTAAAAAAAAAACAACGATTCATTTTCCCCAATCATCCTCACCTGCGCAGTCCACCGGAAGTCCCATCGTCAAGGATTTGCGATTTTAACAGTAGTGACATACTGCATTTCTCAAAGATTTGGGATTTGTGATTCATTTGTCAAGGATTTTTTTGAAGTTATCGAATGGAATACGGAAGGACGTCAGTTAGCGTTGGATCTACCGACAGGTTACAAGTTAGTTAGAGAAGTTGATTTATTAAGTGTATTGATTATACTTTCATTTAACATCGATTACAAGTTAATTAGAAAAGTTAATTTATTAAGTGCATTGATTATACTTTCGTTTAACATGAATAAACATTTATTGGGAAAAAAATATTTACAACATTTTTAGGAAAAAAGTTAGTTAGACCAAAGTAAAATATGTTTAATCTGAAATGTTACTCATCAATTACTCTGTGAAGTTATCAACGTACTTTGATATTTAAAATTATTTATCTTAGTCTATTGTTAATTAAAAGGTCGTAATATGTACACTTTTACAGAGTGGTTGATAACTTTAATTAAATGTTGGTTGATAATTTCAAAGTCCTACTCCTTTATTGGAACACTTTTAATTAAAGAATCAACCATTCTCGAATTGTCAAAAGCTATTGTATGATAAACAGCAAATATAATGGCTCGAACAGGATTATTCTGAAATGCAAGGACTTGATGAGTTAGACATAAATATTAGAATGGAAGGGGAGGCTAACCATGCTGATGGAGAAGGAGAAGGAAGTGCAAGTCCACACCATGCCATGACATTTTCTTTGGAGCATGATGCATATAATTTTTATAATGCATATGCAATGAAGAAAGGTTTTGCTATTAGAAAAAGTTGGTTCAAAAAATCAAAATTTAGTGGAGAATTAATAGCACGTAATTTTGTTTGTTATAAAGAGAGTCATAAAGACATGAATGACAAACGTTGCTCGGGAAGTGATGTGGGCAGACAACGAGACATCCGGGAGGGTTATGCTGCAAGGTTTTATGTGGTGTGCAATGAATTAAATGTGTGGGTGGTTGAGAAATTTGTTAAAGAGCATAATCATGTTCTTGCATTACCTATAAAATCGAAGATGTTAAGATCTCATAGAAAGATATCATCTGTATCAAAAGGGTTGCTGAATACCCTTTCAGAATGTGACATTCAACCTTCCAAAGTGGCAAATGTTCTTTCAAATATGTCACAGCAAAATATTAGTCCTGATCAAGTTATTCACCTTAACAGAACTAGGCGAAAGAATAATATGGGCAAGGAATGTATGACAGTAATACAGTATTTTCAGCAATAAAGTCATAAGAATCCAAATTATTTCTTCTGTTTTGAATTAGATGAAGATCATATAATCACAAAGTTTGGAGATGTAGTTATTTTTGACACCACTTATATGACCAATAATTTCAACATGCCTTTTGCACCATTTACTGAAGTAAATCACCACAAGCAGTCCACATTGTTTGGCTGTGCTTTACTAGTAGATGAGACAA
>JAMKPZ010004954.1:0-30781 GCA_024699675.1 Amphibolis antarctica | reverse complement strand
CACGTGCCCACGCTTATAACCCTATTTATTTTAATTTTATACAAATCTTTATTCGTTATCTTATTTTATAAAATTTTATCATATAACTTTAATTTTATATAGTTATTGAAACTAGTTATACAGCAAATAAAATTAAAAATAAATACACTTAAAATAAACCTAGGTACAAAACATTTTGCTCGTAACACAATCATGTACGCTGGAACATGTACCGTTGTATGCGATTTTTTATTAATTATCACTATAAAATGATTATCAAGGACATGTAAGGAAGAAATGCTGATAACGGTGAAACGAAATTATACATGTTTAACACATATGCATTAGATGTCACGTAGTTTTCTTTGATTTTATGAAATATAAAAGAGGAAATTACCAGACAGACCTCAAGCCACGCAAATCTTATCAACCCAACTCCTGGGAAATTACGATGAAGACCTCCCAATAAGTGTGTTCTCACCGACTACCCAAAAAAAAGGACGCGGTTGCATGTTCCACGCACCCTAAAGCCAGCCGTCAGGGACCAGTCAGAAAGAAACTATTTTTTGCTAGGAAATACGAGGAAATAATAAATTACATTTTTTATTATTTTTAAAAACACATTTCTCTAAAACATAACTACAAGATGAATGCCAACACTTAGGCCGTGTTCCGTAAAAAAGAAGAAGTAAAGTGATTTTTTAATTATAATTATTGTAAAATATTAATAACTTTTTTTATTGTAAGTTTTTCGTAAAGTGTTATTAAAAATTATATAAAAATTAATATTTTACTGTAAAGATTTTTTTATGTTCGATAAATTACTGTAGAGATTTAATACTACGTGATAAAAAGAACAATAGATCTTTTTTTACTAAACAGAACCTTTGACAACGGTCGAAGATGCATTAAAGGTGGCCACAACAATTTGCAAAAAAAAGATTAGTTGTTGCCACCTTACAATATGGACCACACACCAAGATCAAGATCTAAATTAGTCTCCACTCCATTAATACGAGATAGATGACGAATGCAAATTCACTTCTTGCATGGATATGAAGGCGAGGATGAGTAAGGTAAATTTTTTTGAATATCAAGCTGATGATCTCATGGAAATTGGTGAAGGTAACACGATTTCTATGCGTTGAGAAAGATAATCTCACATTTAAAATGACGAGCGAAACTGAAATCTTTATGATACGTGTGAGTACTTTTTTATTAACCTATTGCTTTACATATTACACGTAAGGTGTTATATTAGAGACCTATAAGCATGAAAATGTGTTAAAAAAAATTGTCTTGTATCAAAAACAATAAGTAAAATTAAAACTCTTTCGTTAATTAATTTTAATAAATTAAAATCCACATTATGAAACCAAGATAACCCAAAACAAAAGAAAAAAAAAGCACAATCCAAATAGTTCTAGATGGGGAAGTTAAATTTGATTTTAATTTTAAATTGGATCGCCTTGGGAAGAAAGCCTTTCTTTTTTTTTATATATTTTCCTTTTCATTAATTTTCAGATAACATAAACCCTCCCTAAGAAAGAAATAAGTAGGATAAGTAGCTTTCAACATGTGTTTAAATTTCAACCACTCAAAAATGTTAATATCAATTCAGGAGTTTTAATTTGTAGGATATATTAATATTATAATAAAAGACGTATGTATATAAAATTTCTAATAGAAAATAGATTTGTAGGATATATATAAAAGTGTTGAAACTATAGAACGAGAAATTAGAAAATTCCTAATGGAAATAGATTTACACTAAGAATCTTCTCTAATAGAGATAATAGAAAAATCCAAACAGTATTTTTTTTCACTCTGTCTGCCTTTCACTGGCGAAAAGATAATTTCGCTTACAATTGTCATAATTCAGAAACCAAAAATTCTAGCGAATGTATGTAATTTACTACAACTTTTTAGGATATACTCAAAAATCAAAATTGATGAATTGAAGCTACAATCAAATGCATGTCATATTTCCACTGCTCTCGATTGTTTCTAGAACTTTAACTTCTCAATTTCTAGTTTTCTTAAGTTTTCAACCCGAACATGCGCTGAGATCGTTGGAGGCGTCTGTGGAAGGGATGAAGATGGAAGATTAAATCTGGAGTTAAAATTAATTTTGTGAATGAAATTGAAACTATATAGTAATCAAGATGATAAAAATTTATATATTAAAATTTATATAATAATAATAACATTAGAAATGATTTTTTAAGTATCAGTTAGCCCCAAATGTATTTAGGAAATAAAAAGGAGGATGTGGATGGGCCCAATGACAACAAATGGACGATCGAGATGTTGATAACGTTACTGACAATTTAATACTCCGGCTGGAAATCAAATGGACTCCGAGAAAGTTTACCTCTTGGAGCCCAGGCCCAGCCTAAGAATGCCTTAATTCCCAACACCTATTGCGGCCCAGCCCATCCTCCTCCGCTCCATATATTAAAGCTAATATTTAACTTTTATCTTTTTCGGCTGAACTTTCCCTAAAGATTACTTTTTACAAAGACATGTAAGATTTTTGGTTGCAGACAAATGCATGTAATTATCGCGAGCGTTGAGGTGAGCTTTGGCACTTTTCTTCTGAATGCTTTTTAATCATCCGAAACATTGTAAAATTTACTTTATTAAAATTAATTGACTCTTAAAGACTTACAAGTGATATAAAAATCTTAAGTGAGAATATTTTTTTCAACACACCACTACACCTGTGAATCTATCATTAAAGTACTTAACATAACGTCTTACATATAATTTATGTAAATTGATTCTAATAATATTTAAATTTTAACTCGTTAAAATCAGTTCACTTGCAGAAAGAAAAAAACTCACAAGTGTTATAAAAATTTAAATTCTACTCTTTCTTTTTTGACATGAAATTATTTCTTTTCCGAAGAATACGTTTGTACTTTTGCAATTAGTAAAAAAAATAAAAAATAACGAAAATTTTGATTTTAATTTATTTCTATTTTATATAATTTTACACTCATTTTAAAAGCACAGACATCGTTAAAATATCACAGTTTTGAATTCGTATATTTGGATCCTGAATTGTATTTGTTTCGATAAGGGGGAAGGGTGCAGCCTTTTCGTGGGCCACGTCATCGTCGCATGTGACACGGTTTTGGTTGGATCCGCCTGTCACCAACTTGCCCTCTCCTTTTTTCTTCTTCGCCACCTCCTCTTCTTATGAAATTCAAAATGGCCCCGTTTCGAGATTCGCGTGGTGGAACGAATCAGTGCCCTCCTGCACGCATGGGCCCGTGCATACAACGCCTCACCGCATCCTTCGATTTACTTGTATTGCTATTTGCTTCCATTCGAATCCGAGTTCCAGAAAGTTCGAAAAATGGGGATGGACGTATATTATCAACAATAAAGTGTAATTAAGAAAGGGGGGAGTTGTGTAGATGCAGCAAAAATAAGTGTTAGTGTGGTCAGTCGTGGAAGACGACGGTGTCGGCGATGGCCATGAGCGGTTGAAGGCAGTCGGGCGCGAACTTGCGAGCGAAGAGGTAGGACTGAGTGAAGTTGGAGTTCCTTAGCCTCCGCACCAGGTCCGGCGAGACCTCGTCGGCGCCGTACGTGTAGGGGTGCCCGTCCAACCTGCCCGTCCACATGACCCTGGTGAGCGTGTAGCCGCTGCACCCGCCCGGGTCCTTCATCGAGAGCAGCGTCGGGAAGTAGTGCTCCTCCGGGTAGCACGTGTGCTTGCTCCGCCTGAGACACGGCAGCCGGAACTTCTCCCACAGAGTCCGGTCCCCCACCACCAGCGCTGCGTGTCGCCTTTTGAGGACGAAGAACTGGGAGCCGCCACGGAACTGGTGGAAGGGCACCTCGGGAAGCATGGCGTCGGCCCCCCTGGCCACGTAGCGCTGGATCAGGTTGGATTCGTTCGCCACGATGTCGATGAAGCTGAGCAGCTTGTGGGGTGAGGGGCTGGAGAAGAGCGTGCGGTAGACGTAGGGGAAGGAGCGGAGGGGGATGCAGTGCTGGGAGAGGAGCGCGAAGAAACCGTTTGAGGGATCGTGGAGGAGGGCGTGGGCGATGAGCCGGCGGGCCGCCGAGATGAGCGTCGGGGACGCCCTCTGCGTTGCCTTCCCGAGAATGAATCGGTCGCGGAAGACGCCGCCGGGTGGGGAGACGGGCGTCGCCGGGTCGGCGTGGATGTAGATGTTGTACAGGTGTGAGTGGCCGCGGAAGAATCGCTCCCAAAGGGGCGCGAACGTGATGTCGGAGTTGGTGAGGAAGAGGAACGCGATCTTACTGCAAGAGGTGGGCGTCGTCGTCGCCGCCTCGGAATGAACGGCACGGCGAAACAGAGCGAGGTCGTCGAGCTCGTCCCGGAGGGGGATCGGCGGGAACGTCAGCGCCGGCGAGGTGAGGGAAGGAGAGAGGAGGTAGAGGATGGGGAGGAGCGAGGCGAGGAGGAAGACGAGCAACAGAGGTGAGACCACGGCGGCCATTCCGACGGGCGTCTGGCTTTTCCCGGCGGCGGCGGTGGTGGTGGTGGTGGGTGGGGTGGGCGCCGGAGAGGGGGGTGGCGGTCGACCGTCCCGCTCGAATAGAATAAATGCTCCTCCCCAGCGGCGACGGTTGGGATGCGACTTTTTGTTGTACAAAATAAATGTCGAAAATGGTAAAGAATAATAAATAAATCGATTTTTTCCCCTTCTTCTTCTTCTTCTGGGATATCGATCCTCCAAGGTTAAAAATGTTACCCATTAAATGTGTGTTTATCCTCGATCAACTGCAATAAATTAATTTCTAAGGAACGCTGTCCCTTCATGGGTCAGGTTTAAATGTCACGTTCACCGGTGGTAGATCATCTATTACTTCAAATCAACATCTTTAAGAAATCCAAAAGAAAAATGCTGCATTCAATCAGAATCCAGTGGATAATTATATCCAGATCTGGGTAATGCATGAAAAAAAATGAGGTTTCGTGATTTTAAGATATCACCTTGTGGAATGAACGGCGACAAACACTTTTCCGGAATCCTCGTAACTTTACAAGATACGAAGCTGTTCGTGTTAATCAATGACCGGCGACAAACATTTTTCCGGAAACAAGATTTTAAAGATGCTTTTGATAATTATTATTTTAATCAACATGTGAAATACATTTGGCATTTATGTAAAAATAGAGGAAAAGCTTAACTTATGCATTTCGCATTTTTAAGCTTTGTTTAAAAATACTTAAATAGATTTTTAAGATAACTTTTTTATATTAACCTTATATAACATTCAATTACATTAATATTAAAAAATATAATTTTAATATTAACATCACTTATTTAAATATTAAAAAATATTCATTCTCGTAACCCATCTTTTTGAACTTGACATAAGAGTTAAAAAATGTAAAGATAACGTTTGAAAAAATAAATTAAAAAAATCATTTTTTACTACATAGAAACTAAAGAAATTGTTCTCGAACGCACTCTTAGTTCAAAATACGACTTCTCTGGATCGGAGATGTACCATAGCATCGTCCGAGAACAAATTCACGGAGTTCCAGGTCTTCTGGCTTGAGTCTGTGACGGCGATGACGACGTCTCACCCAGAGAAAGATCTGCAATTCCATTGCTAAGATCATCTAGTTCGTGCATGTTCAATGCAGCAGTTGGATCGTCGGTGCTCCGCCGTCGGTGAAATGTCCCAGGATAATTTTGTCCAAGAGCCTTCTTCAATTCCAACGTCAACTCATCCTCTTCCTCATCTTCAAGTGCTCCAAGGTCCCAAACCTTGAAAATTTGTTCTTTTGATTCCACACTCTCCAGTACAGCAGTTTCACCCACTTCTTCTGTTGGCGCACTGTCAGTGAAGAGAACATACTCTTCACCTTCGTAACGGATTCGTGTTGCATCATCAGTCTTCTCATGGTTGAAACCAAGTTCATCATTTTCTTCTATGTAACGGTGCTTAGGACCAGACTGCGTCGATGGTTTACCAGAGGATGAAGGTTGCTGAGCAGCTAGAGAAGCATGGTTTGACTCTGAAGAGGGTGAGAGAAACAATTCATCAGAGGATGAAGGTTGTTGATTAACCGGAGAAACGTGCTTTGACTCTGACGAGGGTGAGAGAAATAATTCGTCATCACCCGATTTTTCACCAAATTTAGAATCTTCCTTCGTCAAGGCATCCAAAAGTTCTTTACTCAGATTGATCCAGCTATCATCATCATTAAATGCAAAGCATGAATCAGCCCAAGTTACAACTTCTGCAAAGGGTTCATCTGACCTATCACCTGATTGTAGCGACTTCTTCATGTGGGACACGCTAATTGCAATTCTGTAGTTAATCACCCTCCTTTGCCATTTCTGCATTGTGTTAGAAAATATTATACAACTACCAGGGGTACAAGAGATGTAACGCAAAAATTATACATAGAAACATACTTAATTTGAAACATGTTCAATGCTATTCCAATCAAATAGAATGTCAAGCATCATAACCAGAAGACAGCTGCCACAACCTGTTAGAGTGTGTATTAGGATTATGTATGTTTAGTAGGTTTAATCCCACATTTCTGGTGATAATATGATCATGTCTTTGTAACCTTTATACAAAGAGGTATTGACTCCTATCAATCTCTTCTATTTCTAGATGGTATCAGAACCTAAGTCCAAACCCTAGAGTAGTCATCAAACACTACTACCCAGCCCACCTGCCATCTCCTCAGTCCCTCCCACTGACATCGAAAGTGGTCCAGGAACCCTTCCACCAAAAGGGATCAAGGACTCCCTCTCCATTGCCACCAACACATACCAAGGATCCAAAACCCCTCCCCTACCATCACCAGCACCTGTCGAGGGCTTCAACAAGCCTTTCTTATGACTGGGCCATTTTTTTTACTACTGGCTTTCTGGCTAACCTCTTCTCCTGCTTAAGTTGCCTATGAATAAGGCTGTACAACCTGCAACATTTGCTTCCAAGGGTGGATCCTTCATTCCTCAAAGCATTCTATTTCTCAAGGCATTTATTCTATCATCAGTCATCCTCTAAATCACTTTTTCTTTATCATGAAAGACTTGCTATTATTTTTTCAGCATGGCCCTTAACAAATCAATCAGGAAGAATACATCTAAAAACTTAATAGAAAAAATTATCTATTATGGTCCAACAGGTTTCAAACATTCATTGCTACCCATTGCAAGTGATGTTAAAAACAATCAATATGAAGATTAGTTTGTCGACAACACTATAATTGTGACATGGCCAGAAAACAGCATGAAACCTAATATCACATGAGGTTTAATGAAATTACATCCAGCTAAAAAAAATTGGGACACATTGAAATAGATATTTGGGCATGAGAAGAACATTGCACTAATCCAAGAAATATAAAAGATTAATTGAAAAATTGATCTGACCATCACAAGATCGAACAATGGCTATGTTGTGAACAGTTAGTTTATGCACTAAGCAAAAAGGAATTCATTGGTAAGGTGCTCTTCATGTGCTTGCCCATGTCAAACATACTCCTAGAAAGGGTCTAGCATAGAAAAGGCATAATCACCTGATAATTGAGGTGTATTCAGACTCAAGCTATGTAAGGAATAAAGGTGACAATATCTATATCTGGGTTTTGCACTTATATTGAAGGAAATCTCATCAATTTCAGTGGTCAATAAATGATACCATCACTATTATGCCCCACTATTTTCCTTTTTTAATCCATATATTACAAGTTATTCCTATAAAGACCTAGAAAATCAGTAGCAAAGTCAATAACAAGTCTATATCTTGACAATTTCAAAATTCATCCATTTCAAAATTCATCCTTGGAATGAGCAATTACTACTTTTTTGTGTTGAAAAATCAGATATAGGCCCAGAATACAATAATTTAAAATCATATTCAGAGTGCAAAACGTCCACTGTCTGCAAAGCGAAAGTAATGGGAGAACTTCTCCATCAACCAACAGGCAAAGCAATGGGGTGTTTAATCAGATTTTAGTTTATTTCAGAAGCTAACAAGGAAATCTAAGATCTTGCTAGTAGTTTCTTTCTGCAGAAATATGATTTCAGCAAATAAAGAATAAAATCTGATATTCTACAGCATACCCAAATTCATCGTGTACTGAGCAGTGGGTTTCAGATTGATCGAATCAATATAGACGGTAATTATTCCATTCAAACGGTAATATAAAGGTAAACGTTTGATCTCCTATTCCTCCCTTACATTTCCAGAGAAGAACAGAAGAGCAGAAGTTCAGGTTCACCATCTTCTCATGCTCAAAAAGAAGAACGAAACCCTGAGACTTACCCAACATGCTACAAGATCTATATGAAAAAAAACAAAACAAAACAAACACGACTGACGACGAACGGAACCCTAAGAACCCAAAAACACTGTTGCGTAAGACGACGACGAATACCTCCAAACTGGACGAACGCGAGCAACGAGCGAGGGACGAACGCGAGCGTCCGAGCTAGGGACGAAGGATCGTGGCAGAGGCGGGTCGGCGCACGGACGAGACCACAGCGAACGGACGAAACGTCGTCGCCCGTTGGGTTCTCGGGGACGTAGCAGTGAAACCTCGTCCTTTTTTTCACTTCGTGCGGAAAAAAGTCATCCCAGGGTAACGATATTTAAGGAATAATAATAATAATAGATTAAAAAAAATGAATGTCATTTGTAAAATTGAATACTTTTGATAGAAAAATAAGGAGTAAATAAAATATTACTGTTACGTGTATTTAATAGATTTAAGATGGGTGGAAAATGAATTAATAAAAAATTATTTTTAAAGTAAAATTGAATTAAGAAAAAATAAATTTAATGTAAAGATGTTTGTGTATATATTAAAATTGAATAGAATTAAAAATTCTTGTAATTAAATAGAAGTAGGTAAAAAAGTTCGAGTTAGTTGAATTCTTGATGATTTAAATATTATAAGTTCAAACTTTATTTTTATCTTAAACTAAATTAAATAATATTAACTTAAATAAATTAAATTTAATTCTATCAACACAATCTATTGAAATTAAATTTATTTCAATTTAATTTTCATGAATTCAATAAATAAAGACTTAATCTCACTTGTTTAGTGATGAGATGATGATTAAATATAAATGCATTGTATTTGTTATTCACAATTCATTGTAAATTGCCTCATCTATTCTAAAATTTTTTTCTTGTAAATTGTACCGATGTCATTGATGATAAATTTTGTTATTCATGTACTACAATATTAATATCAAGTTTCATTTCCTCAAAGTTGTTTGTATTGTAATTCTCTTTATTTTCCTCTAACATTGTTGGATTTTCAGAAATAATGCAATCTTCGATCTCCTCCAACTTTGATGCTGTCACCTTGATAGTTTTCAAAATTTTTGACCATACTCGTGTTGGGGACGACATTATTATTATATTTGTTACAAAGGTAAGATGAGGTAGGGTAGATGTTTCTTTTCAATTACGACGTGATTCTTAAAATAACATAATTATTATTTTTTTCATTTATCTTGTTCTATTATAATTACTATATATAACTAATAACATGTAATAAAAATCTCACGTTATTTCATTAACAAACATAGCCTAAGTATTTCAACAATATCCAATCTAAATGGAAAGTTGATCTTCAAACAAAATATTCCAAGAAAAACACAAAATATTATGGTTCATAGAAGCAAGCAAAAAATAAGATGAACATGAGAGCATGAAAAGTTTTTTTTGAAAAGTATTACTTTGAGATAATTTTATTATATTAACATAGTTTCAAATTCAAAATCATAAATTTTAGTGAAAGACCCTTTAATCATTAAGATATTACTTCAATCGTTGAGAGTGGTACATTTAGGATTTAAAATGAGCTTAGTGTCATTTATACCACCTTAGCCTTTCAGGATTAAAATGAAGAGGATTGAACATATATAAGTAGATCTTATATTTATATTTTTATTAATCAAATAATGAGCAGATGTTATATTTTGATATATATGTGGATAACTTATCATTTGGTGGGGTTCAAATTTCCTTAAAAAACCCTAACATGCCACGCTCTTGTCTCTTCTCCTTTCATGTGATGTACCATCCTACTTTTCTGGGTTAGCACGAGAACCTCACGTTACTTCTCGCATGTTTTATTGCTAATATATATACATATCATGCAATCACATACTTAAATGATGAGATTAATTTTTTTTAAATAATTTTATAATTAATCATATTTTTAAAATAAATTTTTAGTGATTTATCAAAGGAAGAGTGATGTACCATCTTTATCGCTCTTAGGTTGAAGTCGTAAAGAAGGAAAATTAATAATCGATTATTAGTCTAATTTAGCTACAACTTTTTTTTTTTAATCTGTTTATTGTTACATGTTATTTTCATCTTTATTTACTATTTTTCTTAAACTCTATATTTTAAACAATTATTTTTAATATATTTTAATTCTAAAAAAAGAGAGATGTATAGCTCAGCACATCTCCGTCCAACTAAAATCGAAGCTGGGGAACAGTTGTCGCCTTCGTATCTCTTGAAGTTCCCCATCTGCCCTCACCGCTCGTCGAAGCGATAGCAGCAACGGGAAGGGCATTTACGTCATTTCACTTACGGTGGACGTTTTCTGCCATTAGATTTCTATTTTTGTCGTTGATTATTTTATTATTATCGCGGAAAGAGGAGCGCAGTACGTATTCGATCGTTCCCCCCATCGGCGGCGACGGAAGCGAAATTCTTTCTTCTGCTCTTCTGTTCTAGGGTTTTGTTGTGAGGAGGAGGAGGAGGAGGAGGAGAAGGAGGAGGAAGGAGATGAGGGAGATCATAAGCGTGCACATCGGGCAGGCGGGGATCCAGGTGGGGAACTCTTGCTGGGAGCTCTACTGCCTAGAGCATGGCATCAAACCCGATGGGAAGATGCCTAGGTATCATCACTGTTTCTTCATTTTCTACGTTCTTCTTCTTACTGTTGTCTCCGTCATTTTCTCTCTACCGTATGCACAATGTGGATTGGTTCAGTATGTCCTTTCTTTCTTTCTTGACGTTTTTTCTTTTGTGTATTTGTGTTTGTGCATGTGGATTTGGTTGTTTCGAAGTCATTCGCGTTTGTTGATTTATATCAATCCAACATTATTGTAAGATTTGGTGGTTGTTTGTTGTCGTTGCGGTTCCACGCTGTCTGCATTTCAATCTTCTTTGCTTTGCTTCATCCTTTCTTCTTTATTTTCGCCTTGTTTGTTTTCCTTACTATCATTTTCCCTCTTACCTTTTCCATTTCGTTTTCTGTTCTGATCGAAGTTTTGTGTTTTTTCTGGGGAAGTGATATATGATAACGATGCCTTGTTCTTGCTATTTGTCTACTTATTATGATTTAATGCAAAATTTTATCCAATTAATTTAACTGTTTATGTGGAATAAAACAACGAAACTTGATTCTTCTTTTCTTGTATTGACAAATACATTTCGCTAGTTACACAGATGCGGTGAAGGTCCTTTTTCCCTTGGTTTTTACATGTAAACTCCGGATTTCATGATTCATGCTACTGCCAAGAAAGTCATATTTATGTTGATTTTGTGGTAAAAGATGATATTATCCTTCTGAATTTTCATTTCTTCAGAAACTTTATTATTTGCTCTAGTATGCATTGATTTAGGGAACTTAATTTTGTTTACGTAAATGCATTAAGATGCCTTTATTTCTCAAATATGAAATTGTAAGTGTTCTCAGTGTCACGGGTCATTGAGAGTTCTTTTGAAGTTTTTAAGATAAGTCATCTGCATGACTGCATTGCATTGACGTTACTTCTGAAATTTGGCTGCATGCCTTTCTGAAGCAATATTATCGTGCATATTATGATTATTTTGATATTGATTATAATTTTTTAAAATTTTGAGCAGAAAAGTATTTTTCTTCTTCTCTAGAACGACCTATGTTTTCCATGACCAAGAAATGAATTTCTATTACAGTTTGACAACGAACTTTTACATATTCCATTTATCCAATTTCCAGTTGTATGTGTTGATCTTGTCATTCTAACCTACCACAACTTGTCTACAGTGATACTTCTGGAGGTGTTGCACAAGATGCCTTCAATACCTTCTTCAGTGAGACGGGTGCTGGCAAGCATGTTCCCAGGGCCATCTTTGTGGATTTGGAGCCGACAGTTATTGATGAAGTAAGGACTGGGGCTTACCGGCAGTTGTTTCATCCTGAACAGCTTATCTCTGGCAAGGAAGATGCTGCTAATAATTTTGCTCGAGGGCATTACACAGGTGATAAACATCTTTTACAGTTTTTTATCATGAGAATTTGTGCATGCTATTTTGGCCTTTACCACTGACTTTCTTTGATCTCGTGCTATCTTAGTGGGTAAGGAAATTGTAGATCTTTGCCTAGATCGTATCAGAAAATTGGCAGACAACTGTACTGGTTTGCAAGGTTTCTTGGTTTTCAATGCTGTTGGTGGTGGCACTGGTTCTGGGTTGGGCTCATTACTTTTAGAGCGTTTGTCTGTGGACTATGGAAAGAAATCAAAACTTGGATTCACTATCTATCCTTCGCCACAGGTGATACTAAACAAATGTTTCCTATATTATGATTTAATTTTCAATAAACTAATTCCATTATAGTAAGTTTATGCCCAGAGAAAGTGTTTATTTTGATTTTTACTTGTAATTAATATCACCAAGTTTTACCGGATGCTTTTCATACTACCGAATCTTGATGTGTGTATTACCTAGCTGTAGTTTATTTCATACATCATGAACCTTGTTCACCATTTGACATTCTTATGAATTCTATAGGTTTCAACAGCAGTTGTTGAACCATACAACAGTGTCCTGTCTACTCATTCACTGCTCGAGCACACAGATGTTGCAGTTCTTCTTGATAATGAAGCCATCTATGACATTTGCAGAAGATCGCTAGACATTGAAAGGCCTACATATACGAATCTGAATAGACTGATATCTCAGATCATATCATCTTTAACCACGTCACTAAGGTTTGATGGGGCCATAAATGTTGATATCACAGAGTTTCAAACTAACCTTGTACCATATCCGAGAATCCATTTCATGTTGTCCTCGTATGCCCCTGTCATCTCTGCTGAGAAGGCGTACCATGAACAACATTCCGTACCAGAGATAACAAATGCAGTTTTTGAACCATCTAGCATGATGGCGAAATGTGACCCCCGCCATGGAAAATACATGGCCTGCTGTTTGATGTACCGAGGAGATGTTGTGCCCAAGGATGTTAACGCTGCAGTTGCCACAATCAAAACCAAAAGAACTGTCCAATTTGTTGACTGGTTAGCCTTTGCCCTTCACTCTTCATGGTTTCTTATCATGCTATTATAATGCAAAAAGTTCCATATTTGAAGAGAGGATGACTGCAAACTTGTAGATAATGCTCTAAGCGACTAGTCATCCCGTTTCTGTAAATGAATCCTCTCCCTCTTGATAAAATCTTGAATGTGTGGACATGAAGTTGCTCAAATTCCTCTGCTTTACAGGTGCCCTACAGGCTTCAAGTGTGGTATCAACTACCAGCCACCCACAGTGGTTCCAGGAGGTGATCTGGCAAAGGTGCAACGGGCTGTTTGTATGATCAGCAACAACACGGCTGTGGCTGAAGTGTTCTCACGCATTGATCACAAGTTTGACTTGATGTATGCCAAGCGTGCTTTTGTCCACTGGTATGTTGGTGAGGGGATGGAAGAAGGTGAATTTTCAGAAGCCCGTGAAGACTTAGCTGCACTTGAGAAGGATTATGAAGAAGTTGGGGCAGAAGGTGTGGAAGATGATGAGGATGACGGAGAAGAGTACTAGGTGGATGGGCTGCCTTGATTGCTTTGAAGTTGGTATTGCACTATTCGTTCATATATTTTGTAGCTGTTGTTGATCTTTCTTTTCCAGAATGATGATGTTGGTGCTTGGAAACTCTTTATTTATTAGGCCTTTTTTGCTCTGTTTGAATCCACAAAATCTCAATTCACTAAAATGACATGAATTAAGCAAATTGAATGTCATTTTACCGTTTTGTAACCAAGGGTTTGTTTATTTACGTTGGACCGAAAAATAGAAATTTAGAAAATGGAAAAGGGAAATTGGAAAATAGAAAATTTTAAGATTATTTATATATGTTGAAGAAATTTTAAAAATTAATTTAAAAAAGTATAAATATTTTTTATTTTAAATATAAATTTACAATTTTTTTATGTAATTACAAGTTCAGTGAAGAGATGTTAGATAAGACATATGAGATTATCATTTAATTGTAAGAATTTTTTGATCTAATAAGTAAAAAATGTTGAAAACATTTATTGATAAAAAAATTTAATTTTTTTTTACATTTTAAAGAATACATAAATACTTAAAAATCTGAATTTTTTTTTAAATTTTTAAAACTTCGTGCCATTATAATATCGAGTAATATTCGCTGATTAAGTAGTTAGTTGCCTTAAAGGATTGTATGTCACTTTATATCCCTTACGTGATCGCGCATCGTCGCAAATCTTATAGCTTTCAAAGATAAAAATTATAGCACGTGTAATTAAACGTGTAATTGCCAAACATCAAAAGAATTAATAAAATTAATTGCTCACTCACTGTACAGCATAATTATATGCAAAAGGTTAATGTACACAAAATGCTTATGTTTAAATATTGAAAATAAGAGAGTCAAACTTAAGCAGCCAATT
Source organism: Amphibolis antarctica (assembly GCA_024699675.1). NCBI lineage: Eukaryota > Viridiplantae > Streptophyta > Magnoliopsida > Alismatales > Cymodoceaceae > Amphibolis > Amphibolis antarctica. The sequence goes on along the minus strand of JAMKPZ010004954.1, from coordinate 16,130 downwards.
CATATATTTATAAGATCAAAGAATATCACTTAAGAGAAAATGATTAATTGATACAAAAGAAATAAAGTGAAAAGACAAGTTCCAAAATTACTAAGAAATTGTGAAAAAAATTAAATTTATGTAATTTAATCACAAAAAGAAATACAAAAATGTTTATGTAACCAACCCAAATCTTGACTCGATTTTTTTTACCATAGTTGTGATAAGTTCAAATAATATTATTGGCTCAAGGAAAGATACATCCAACGTAATTAAGATAGTCCACACTGAATCCTGCGACTAATTTTAATATCAATAGTATAATTCAATAAATGAAGACAGAAAAACCAAAAGTCCTTGGGCGTATCATACCGGAACATCAAAAGTGGTTGTCCTTGCACACATTAGATAGTTTCAATTGCTTCCATTAACCATACCTAATTTTAAAAACATTCATTTCTGAAAATTAAAATTTTAGCCAAATTCTCAACATTTCAGCCACAAACAATCGGATATCTCCAACCACTTCAATAATAAAACACTCACATTTATTTCATTTTTACAGTACAATGTCGACAAGAAGAATTGAACAGCACCAGGGATACAAAAAATAATAACAAAGACGACTCAAAATAATCTGTAGAATGTTCGGTTCTGCAAATACAATAAATACACTCTGCACCAAAATTGCCACAATTTTCAAATCCCTTGCACGGCTTTAAACACATTCAAAAGCAGAAACCGCTTCTCCGCAAATGCTTTCGTCCATGAAATATTTGCTGAAGTAAACTTGACACAAGTTCGGCACCAAACTCACGCCCAATTGTACCAACAAAACAAATTGCAAACTGGTCAAAGCAGCAGATAATCCGGTCAAAGATACTTCAGACTTGAACATTCGTAAAGAAAAGCGTATTATAATAGTAAAGGCAGAAAATTAAATCTCACCGGAAGAGCAGACTCCTGACCTTAGAGCGAAACACCGAAAGAAAAAGGAATCAAAACTATGACGACAAAACCGACTGCAATGCGAGTTGCTGTTGCGGCTGCAGAGATGACCAAGTGGAAGCAAGCACTGAAGGAGGCAACGTCTGCTGGAGTTGTCTTAGAAGACTAATCATCCTGCCAGCGGTTTCTTCATTGGCTAGATCTTTACTTCCACATATAACCTGTCTCATCAAACCCTCTTAAAACAGCGTATGCAAATGTTGTTCAAAAGTAAAAGAAAAAGGGCTATCAACAGTCATACTGACATATTTTTCACAAAAAAAGTCATACTGGAAAATAGCAACATCAAATGCAATTTTTTATCAATTTGACAAGAAGATTTGACAGTAGATGTCTAAAATTCACACTCTAAGCATATTAAAGTTTCTCATTTGCTACCTTAGCAAAAAACGATATTTGAATAAGCATTGATCACAATCTTTTTAACCTTTTATTCGGATCTCCACAATAGATAAAATTAATTTTCATTATGCGATCCTCCATTCATCTATGCAAGAAGGTTGCAATATACCAGTTGCTGTTTGTACACGCAACAACTTCCCTATTTTATAAGCATACCAAAAGGCTCCTAAAAATAATGTTTGTAGAATTCATATCTAAGGCCTCATTTAAGGTCAAGTTCAATCAACTCCTAAAATCACTCTTAATGTTATTATTACTGTACAAACTTTAACATATAAACTTCTACCACTTTAATTATTATGTAATTCTAATTTCATCTACGAAACTAGCGGCAACTTCAATTCTAACTCCTGAAATGAACAAGAAATACAGCTGCCATTCAGAATAAGAAATTGACATGACACAATCGAAAAATAAAAACTAAACCTCTGCAAAAACCGCAACAATTTTTGGAAGGAACTGATTGTTAGGGCCAAGAAGATCCCTGTCCGACCTGAAGAAGATAATTGGAAATAATAATTACCACAAGATCATGGCCAAACAAAAAGACTATGAAAACAGGACCAATAAAGACAAATCCTACTGTATGACCACCTAGAAATAAGATATTACCGTTCAACCATTGAACAAAGTTGATCATGCACAATTTTGGCCTCAACTAAATCACTTCTGATTGGGAGACAGCTCAGCCAAGCAGGAACAATCTGCAAACACGAATAATTTGAACTTCATCTGTCACCTAGATCAGCAGTCCCAAAAAAACTAGTTACGTGTTATCCTAGACTAATTAATTCACACACGTTCATACCTGAGCTGCATCAATGTGCTCTCGATGAAAAAGACATATTTTCCCAAGAGCCGAGACGGCATTATCATAAGCCATTACGTTATCAGGATTAAGTGCATCAGGCTGCCCGATAACATGATTCAACCGGGAGAGAGCCTCTGTATAGAATAATACAAAACTAACATATATATATAGAACAAGATGGTAAACATCAGAAAATGATGCATGTGAAAAATTTGCAGTAGATATTACCCCCAACAAGAGGTGTAAAAACGGACCCACCAAATTCCGCACATACACCAATACCATACACTGCAGCCTGACGGGAAACAATTTCAAAGAGCAAAAAGTAAACTTGCATGAAAAGTTAATGAGAAAAACTTAAACGATTCATACAATATAGATGCATAACATGAACCTGTCTAACTTCTGGGTTTTCATCATTGCAAGCTTCTAACAAGAAAGGTAGGTACATGTTGTAATATCTAGCAATCAAAAAGAGTGTTACAAAGGTAAAGAGGTTAAGAAAAGCCAGAAACCAAGAGCATTTACATTGTAATTTCTTACTTCAGAGCAGAATCACGGCATTGTTCTGCAACATCATCAAATATGCAAATGGCAATCCTTCTTTCCTCTGCAGTCTTATCCTTTCCCTGCAAAATGGAGAACAAAATACCAAATAAATTGTTATGCAAGAAAGAAAATTTTTTATTTGTAAGACCTCAATATTAGCCGGAGAAGCATTAAATACAAAAGTAGGGCAAAACAGCAATTCTGGATTTCTTATAAATGTCTTATTTGATGCAAATGAATATCTAACTATATCTATTTTAAGAAATTTTATTTATTTATTATCTATTTTAGGAGATTGTATTACATACTCCCCAAATGTTTGTTAAGCAACTAGGTGGCTGGATTCTGTGCAATTCAACCTAGTTTTTAATTAATAAAAACCAATCTCAAAACTGAGTTTTTAGCAGGATTTTTTACTTACTTTTAGTTATCTATATTTTTTGCCCAAAAAGTAGATAATACTCAATTCTTACACATTAAAGTCACAAAAAAAATGTATTTTTCTAATAACAAGGCCTCACTTAGTGACATCTTACCCACATAGGTGTAATGTATGTAGAAAGCTCATCAAAGAACGGTAAGAAAGAAGCCTTGAATATCTTAACAAGAGTAGCCAAGACATCACCAACCTGCACAGGCATTATAAAAAATAGTTAAAAATTGAAAGCCTTGTGCATATGAATGAACATCTGACTTAAATCCAGCAGGCAGCTAGATGTCTTGAACGTACTTGGCCAAACACTTCCTCTTCCTGTTCATTTTCTTCACGAAGCAGCTCCCCTTCTTCTTCATCAAAATCCTCTGTTTTTGTCCTATCTGCTCTGTCCTTCTTTCGAGTTGCACTTGCTGTGATCACTCTTTTAATCTCATCGACAATGGATTTGACCTGATTTATGTCCAGAAGATGCCCTGCTATCTGAAAAGGAAAAAAAATACAACAATGGGTACATGCTATGATTTCTATTATTATGTTTTCCACCAACCAAAGAATACAGAATAAACCAAATAAATGCATGCAAATACAAAATATTATAAAAAAAACAATCTAATTTATAATATCACTACATACAGTTGGTTAAATGAATTCTTTTCGTCCATGTATTTCTACCTATACTCAAATCTTCAATTAAATTACATAAATTTAATTTTTCTCACAATTCCTAACCAAATAATTTTAAACCTTATACTTCTTTAAACTTCTTCTACACAAATTAATTCTCTTTTCCAAACTAATCCATTCTTTGGTCTCGTAAAGATATGACCAAATTGATTTTCTCTTATCTTATTTTCAATTGGTGCAACTCCTACTCTATCCTTAATAAAATCGTTTTTAACTTATCCCATACAATATTACCACTAATTCATCTAAACATGAATTTCAGCAACACTAACACTTTGTATATGATCATGTTTTGCAACCTAGCATATTTTGAACCATAAAGAGTTAGGTGAATAGGAATTTTATAAAATTTATCACCTAACACTCTAAAAGCATTTCTCCACTTCACTCATCCAACAATAATCCTATGAATAACATCCTCTAGAATTTTAATATTGTTACTTATTATACATCTAAGTATTTTAACATCTCACGTTTATGAAACAAATGACCATCTAAGTAAATATCATGATCATTATTCCTATTTTTGTTCAACCTACATTCTATATATTCAATTTTTAACCTACTCAATTTAAATCCTTTGGACTCTAAAATCTCTCCATAATTGTAATTTAGAACTAATTATTGATTTATTCTCATCAACTAAAACTATGCCATTAGCAAATGGCATACAACCAGACATTTCTTCTTAAATTTTCTTTTGTGAATAGCCAAGGTTTAAGCTAGTCTCCTTCCAATGACCTAGCAAGATGGATGTACTTATGGTCTGAAATTTTCAGACCTTGAACAAGCGTCCACATGAAGCTAGGGAGGGTTTAGCATGTACATAAGGTGTTTGATGAAATTTTTATGTGAATAAATTTTCTTTAAATGTATGATATGAGCTCAACGTTTTATGCACATAATAATCTTGGTTATGATGTTAGATTTTGATTGGTTTTAAAAGAATGTTTGTAATGACTCAATGCACTCTTTTACTGAGATTCCAAGAATTAATTTACAAGCTCATTGTAGATCGATCCGTACTTGCATGAGCTTAATACAATAGGTACCGTGCCCTTGCAGTTACAAATTTAAAATATAAGCTATGATTTTCAATTGAATACTCAAAATGCATTACAAGTTTGTATGAACTTAAAGAGAAATAGATATGATTCTCTAGTTTCACGTCATATAATTTTAGCACTAATAATTACTCTTTCACACATGTCTATTAAAATATCAATATATCCATTGGATACTCATCTTCTTTCATACATTAGCTTTTTCTAAATCAATAAAAATCATATGGAGGTCCTTTTTCTTAACTCTAAAATTTTCGATTAGTTAACTAAATGAATAGCTTCCAATATTGACTTACCTAACATAAACCCAAATTGATTTTATATGATGTTAGTTACATACTTTAGCTTTTGCTAAATTACTCTTTCAGATAATTTCTAGTATAACTCATTAACTTAATACTACAATTTTGCGTCTCCCTTACTCTTAAATATAAATATTAAAGAACCTTTTCTCTAGCCCTTTGACATCTTCTGTATCTTTGAAATTATAATTAAAAACTTGGTTAACTACTTACTCCCTACTTCACCCACACCATTCCACGCTTCAATAGTAATACCCAGATACAAAGCATGTAATATGAAAAAATGATCAAAGGCTTAGAACATGAAAAACAAGGTGCATTGATTGAATATAAAAATAGTGATGGGTTGGCCGAAGTGAGAAATACACAATAAAAGTAGAAAAAGAAATATTAAAATTAATACAAGTTAAAAAAAGTGAATTCTTCAGACCTGTAAACATTCATTCAAGGAATCCAACATGCTCGCACAAATTTCTGTATCAGGCTCCTGTAAATAAATGTCTTTAGCAATTAGTTACAACAGAGCACACATAGGCACAGAACACATATGCATGCAAACACAAATAAATTAAGAATATAAGACACAAGCAAAAAGATCAATTACTTTGTGCAAAGCCTCAACTAGAGCAGGAATTATATAATCTGATAACTTCTTAACATATGATTCATCACATCCTCCAGCTAGTCCTTTCTCCACGGCTAACTTAGCTGAAAGCAGCAGCTCTGGCATGCCTATATGTAAATGGACATGGGGATGAAGAAAACTGTAAAATGCAACCTAGTGAAGCAAATATGAAAAATGTGCACAATAACAAAAATTTACCAGAAACGGCAGCCTTTCTGACCTCTTCATGAAAATAAAATTTAAGAAGAGGAACTAAAGTAGACACAACCTGCATATAAACTTTTAGTGGAACTGACTTGGACAATTCAGAAAACTCTGTAATTGGGTGAATGACTTATCCAAGCTTCAACAAACCTGATCAATCCATGGAAAGAATCCCTCCTTCAGCTCATCAGCATAGCAACAAAGCATATTGCAAGCTGTGGCTTTCTCCTCTAGTACGCTGGTCTTGATTCCTATTCTCTTGTCCCCAAGTGTAATGGTCTCAAAACTATATTAAATATAGTATGTGAGAAAAATGGCATGGATACCATGTATGTGCACACACATGTACAAGCATATTTCTTATTTAAATCATATATGTAAATGCTAGGTATATGAATTCTTAACCGAATAACATTGAAATATATAACAAATAACGAGATAAAAATAAATTCAAGGAATACTTTTTTGATTGGCAATATGTAATATATTAAAATTAATAAAATCAAAGGGCCAACACAAGCCATAGACAAGCCAAAAACTAAACCAAAACACAACCTAGCGGAAGAGAAAACCCACTAGATGCCAAGACACCTAAGGCCAAGACCAACTAGAAAAGGAGAACAAACAGACTAGGACAGACGCACAAACACAAGAAAGGTGCACCAAAGAGAACAAAAAATGCCACCACCTCAAAGGGTAACCAAGCACTACAGACACACCTGAAGTTCCACATCATCTATGGTATTATGAACCCATCATGATCTCATCCACTCCACACAATTAAACCCCTTGAACCAGAAGTGCACTTCAATATGACTAACACTATGAAACACCCCACTGTTCTTTTCTGACTAACGTCTCCATCAGACAACAAGGGGAATGGTAAACCAAATTTTCTTTCTAGTTGCCCCAACCCTCAAGCTACTCTTTACCTACCCAGCTCTACCAGAAGTGGGGCATATCTCACCGTCCAAGATCATTCAACCCCATCCATGAACACCAACAGCTTCTAGACAAGGAATGAGTGAAAGGGATAGCCTCTTGAGCACCACAAAGCTTGAACAGACCTTCCACTTGAGCGCCACAAAGCTTGCACAGGCTGATTAGGGCTCTATTGGGATAGCCTCGTACCACCTCTACCAAGCAATGGACCAGACTCTAGACTTTAGCCGGAATCCAATGCCTCCAGATAAGCTTCAGACTGCCATATCTAACCCTAAATCCTAAGTTCAAACAAGATTTAACATCAATACCAGATCTTGCAAAGATCCATTTATACTAAAATAAGTCTGAGTTGTGAACAGTTAGCTCCCAAAGACTTGTTACTAATAATGGTCACCTAGGTACCCACCTCAATAAGTACAAAAGATTTAAATGCAAAATATCAAAAAAAGGTTGATTTGATACTCTAGTTTCAATTTCAAACTACCATTCAACATAAAACAGAGTCCTCAATGAAAGCAAGAGATGGTCACTGTCATAAGCGCCTATCATTTCCTATTTTGCAAACAAGTGACACATCCATGTGTATATACGCTACCAAATTCATTAAAAATACATACAGTTCATGAATTATTGACAAAACCACAAAAACACTTAAGGGGGGTTTGTGCATTGGGAAAAACTATTCCTAGAAAATAAGAACACTTTTTCTCAATTTTCCAACATTTGTGCATCAAGAAAATGAGAAAACATTTTCCTCATTTTCAGTTGGTATAACGACCACTGCTGAAAAATTTTTCACACCTCCAACCCTCTAAAAAAAAATTCCCTGACCCTTCAACCATCCTCTCGTGCGCATCCCTACGTTGCCTCCTCATTTGCATGCATCCTTCCCCATCACCGGCTCGGAAGCGTCAGCACCAAGTATTGCTCATTCACCATGCATAGAGCCCTCACACCCAAATGATTGAGGGAGACAAAGGCATTGTTGCCTACCATGGGGGAGCCAAAGGTGAAGACGATGGTGGAGATGGAGGGATGGTTGCGTCTCGAGTGATGAGGGCCAAAGCGTCGCCAAGACTGTGGCTAGTGATGGTGACACTAACCTCTTCATGATGGAGAAGGTGGGGTTTAAGTCCAATTCCGACATGACCTACACTTGTAATTTTCATATAATGCAAGCAAATGATAGAAATGCATGATTTTTATATGTAATTATCACAAAAAATTATGGTTAATGTATTTTATGTAAATGTATTGATATGTTTGAATTAGATAATATTATATAGTTGATGAATTTTTAGAACATTTGATAACTATTATATTATTATATACATAAACACTCATATTACAAAAAAAATTTCATTTTCTGTGAAGTGCACAAATGCTTGGAAAACATTTTCCGTTACGTGCACAAACACATGGAAAATGAATTCTAGGAAATGATTTTCTAAATTTTAGATTTGCCAATTTTCTAAGAAAAAATTTTCTGAGTGTACAAACAGGCCCTTAGAGATAAAAATAACATAAAAAGTGTTCAGAATTTAAAAACCAACCTGTCATCATCAGATTCGTCTATATCATCGTCAGAATCAGCTGAGGAAATTGTCACATCAGGTTTAAGTTGAGCAGATTGCAACAATGGAGGCATGACAACACTCATGTAAGGAAGAAAGTCCTGTCCAAGACATTTGCATAGTCTCGCCCATGCCTGAGAAAAGGAAATCATATCAATAAAAAATATAATTTACAATAGAAAAGTAAAAACCTGTAGAATATTATGCAACACATACTTGAAGCATGTAACTTGTTATTGGGTCATCTGCCTCCAACTGAGAACCTTGCAGGCTCATCAGCACTTCCATAACCTAAAAAGGCAAAATGATGATGAAATAAAACATCATTCACACATGAAAACGTAAAATTTAGTACTTTTATCCATAGTCATCAAGACATCAAGAGACCCAAGTGTTAACTTGGGGGAGCAGGCTAGGCAACACCTAGCTGTCATAAAAGATTCCCTTGCATAATAAATGAATATGTGATTTTATGTATTTATGTGACAGATTTTAGTCAAATCCTAAAGAATTACATGCTACAACAGTTAGAAGGATTTCTCTTATTTGAAGGATACAAGTGGTTTTCGTTTGTTCTATCTAAACAATAATTTTTTTTGATGGTTGCATACACTGATCAATAGGAAAATCACAAGCATAACATCGTCCATTCCTAGGTTACTCCCGTGTGTTTTGGTTCAGTAGGAAAAACAACATAATGACATTTTCAAGTTTCAACCACTGAAATCGAGTATATTGTAATTGAATATTATGGTACTAAAATTTTCTGGTTAAAGAAAACCTTAAAGGAATATGACTTTAACTTTGATAATATACTCATTTACTCTAATTAACTTTTCTAAAAGGCCTACATTCTAAAAAATGTAAGGTATCATTCCCTTAGAGATCATATGGCAAAAGATGCTATTGACCTTTTTTTTCATCTAAAAGCCAATTGGCGGAGTTCTTCACTAGATCCCTTACATGAGATGCATTTTTGAATATTAGAAAATAAGGAACTTGTGAATGTATAGTTTGTCAAAAAAAAGGTTGAATAAACAATAAACTATTTACTAGAAATTTTTTGCTGCTCAAAAAAAGAAATTTTTTTAATCAAAATGCTTAGTCATGTAAGGGTGTCCATGCTTCCATAGTACAATAAGAAACAGTGAACCAAATATATTTCTATGATTTAGTACAGTTTAATGGCATTGTGTGGATTAGTTGAGCTATTCAGTTTCAGAAACAGTAGGAACGATTTGATTCATGGTTCCTAGTATGGTTACCAAAACTGATACAGGAACCAATATATTTAGTAATATTTTATATAAAATATATACTATATTATGTCAACTGTGTATTTCAACCATTGGATATTTGGTTTTAGTCTATAACTATGATTCTCACTTTAATATAAAACCCAAACTTAAGAGAGTAACTCCAAAAGGAAAAAAATGGTGGAATATCTATGCCCAAGTCATTGACTCTACTTTTTTCTGTCTTCACTGGATTAGAGAGGTTTGTCTTATTCAATTTCACAAATTCATTTTCCATTTCTCCAAAAGGTCGCAATCTTCAATGTTCAGGATTTCACACATCAATCTTTCACCATAGAAACCAACAAGAACACTCAAAATGCATGTGTGAAGGTGTTACTAGTTACTACATGTTATATCTCAGTGATTCACATTTTCACTAATGTTATGCACAACATTGAAGTCGAACAAGTCACATACAATTTCACAATTTCCTGCTACACCAATATGAATATGGAAAAGGATATCGTTTATCCATTACCTACTAGCCAAAATGGATGGTAGATAAGTAGCAGTTAAATTTTTTCGTGATGGGCATCAACCCAAACCACTACCCGGTGTACCTGCTACACCAATATGAATATGGACAAGGGTAGACACTATGTCCGACTCATACTGACCTGATATACCTGCTACATAATGCACTAAGTACAAATTGTATGATTCCTCTTGATCATAAATGGAGACTTCAAAATTGGTTTTTGATAAACATAATGCACTAAGTACAAATTGTATGATTCCTCTTGATCATAAATGGAGACTTCAAAATTGGTTTTTGATAATAGTGTAAAGAAGTGAAAAAATGGACTTTAACTTTAGATACCAAAGGTAAAATTTCGAGTGCAATAATCACCTGCTTGGCATCATCCCTGAACTTTTCCTTGCCAACAGCCATCCCAACCAAACTAATGCATTCCATTGACTTGGCACGAAGCATTCTATTAGTTTTTCCAGTTGCATTGATTAAGATAACCTTTAGATAAGGTATAACAGCATCATAATACTTTTGAAAATGCTCCTGCATAATTACAAAAATACGTGAATATGAAAGAAAGCAAGCCCAAAAAGGAGAAAACACTAAAAAAAATTCAACAAGAACCTGTGATGAATCAGCCACTGATGCTAAAGCTGTCAAAGCACCCTCCTGAACCATCTGCTTTCCATTCTGGATGAATAAATAAAATCACTTCTCAAAATTGCATACAAAAATCTTCTATAATCTTCAAATACTAATATGTACTTAGAAATACAACCACACAAAGACATTTCTCCGCACCTGCAACAGCACCAGTAATTTGCTAACAATCCCATCCAAGTAAGGTGTCAAAATATCTGAAGTGCAGTTTTCGGTAAAGTTCAGAACCGCTGAGGCAGCATGTGCCTGCAAATAAATAATAGCAACACCTAATAATTAATTTAATAAATATTAAATTAAATATTCATAAGAAATGGTAAAACACAACACCACCTAGAAAATGAATAATATAAATGGAAAAATTTATAGGTTCCAAATTAGAAACAAGTAAAAAATAGGGAACAAACATTTCTCAGCCTAAACAACGAATGCACATATTTTATTTTTTATTTTCTTAGACATGTATCTCTCAAGCATAGTTTACAAACTGAAAATACTAATACACATTTAGTTTTTAACCAAATCCATTAGCAAGCAACAAGAGAATGAACAAATTAAAAGATAACTTACTTGAACACGAGGATTCTGAAAATCATCCATGGCAGATGCTAGAGCAGGCAATACAAGCTGATGATACTTAACCTGCAGATCTGGACCCAAATCTGTTGACAACTGTCCAATAGCATTTATTGCAGACCAACGCACACGTGGATGTGGATCATGAAAAGAGTTCAATACCATTTTGACAACTTGTTCCAGGTTTTTTGTCATCACCTGTGACAAAATAAGACCAACAAAGTAGGTTAGAAATAATAACCATCTTTATATTATCAAACAAACAAGAAAAATACAAAGCAAGGTGTAAGGGTTCAAGATTTTCTTGAATTTTCATGCATAAAAAGGTGAGGATGAAGTAGATTAAAGGAACTCAGGGTGAAATTGTGCTGGAGTTACAGAATATTTCTTATTTAACTATCAAAATCCCAAATGTTATGCATGTCAAGCAATATGATGTATGAAAACTGCACATGATGTTCTTGAAAGACTCAGACCACTGCCCATAATTAAATACTTTCAAAAAATGGGATCGGAGATTTAATATTTTAATGGCAGAACCAGACATGAACTTGAAAAACTAGGAGACTGGAAGTAATAAAACTGATTAAAATAAAAGAAAATTCGGCAGGTCCATAGATTACCTTTGAACAACCTTCGGCAATTTGAGCAAGCGTTATGAGAGCAGCATGATGTTTTTGCCACTCGGGTGCAGCCAAATAAGCAAGAAGAAGCTCAGATGCAACAGGAACAATTGTGTTTCCTCCAAGTGAAATCGATAACCTGTCCAGGCACTCCTGCCCAACATTGTAATTGCTTGTTTCCCCAGCATCCTCCTCCTCGGTTTCAGCACTATGCCATGCGGGCTCATCCTCAACGTCAAGAAGCATCTTCATCAACACAGCAAAAAGCCTACCCACAAATTGAGGAAGTTTTCGCATCATCCCTGGAGCTTGTTCCCTCGCCTCTGCAAGCGTGATGACAAACTCCATTGCTAGGTGCCTTGTCCCCTCCTCCAACCTATCCGCCTCAGCAATCTGGAGCATTGAACCAACTACTTCAACAATCTGCCTCCGTAGAAACCTTGGCTCGGAACCTGCAAGATCAATAAGCAGCTCAAGTGCCTCCCTTGCGGTTGCCTCCTGCCCCGAGTTCAGAGCCTCGGTAAGTGTTCGCATCATGGCAGGAAGGAGATCTTGAAACATGTCCCGATCTGAAGAGGCCGACAAACACTGAATAAAATTGATAGAAGCACCGAGTGCTACAATGCGAACATCTGGCGTGGCAGTGGTGCTTGACAAACACGTCAAGAACACAGTGTGAAGAGTGGGCAGATGTGGCAGAAGAATATCGCCAATGTACTGCGCCAGCTGCGCAAAGATCAGCAGTGCCGATTCCTGAAGATGCGGTGAATCAGACGTAACCGACTGGAACATGAACGGTAGAAGCTCCGGCCAAGCACTCTCTGGAAGCAGATTCGACGCCAACTCGCTCACCGTATCGCACACCTTCTTGGTGATTGACTTCGCATCCTCCCTCTGCACGGACGAAAGCAATATCGACTTGAGCGAAGATTGCGTGGGCGGAGTGAGCCTCGGCCACAAATATCCACCGTCCGCCGACGAGTCATCACCGCCTCCGCGCGTGAGCTTCTTGCGTAAAAGGATCGCCGACATGGCCCGGAGCTCCAGGTGGGGGGAGGAGTGGAGGACGTGGGCGAGCTTGATGACGACGGTGTCGGGGTGAGTAGAGCAGCAGAGGTTGAAGAGGGACTCCGCCTGGGATCGCTGGTCATTGGCGGCGGACATGAGGTGGGAGATCAGGGATTCGAAGGACGAGGCATCGGGGCCGACGATTGCCGCCATCTGCTGCTGCTGATCCATTGGCGAGGATCGGGGAACGGGACCGCAGGCGAAGAGGGGGATTAGGGTTTGGGATGAAGAAAGGCGGAGAGAAACACGAACTGCCACAAGACTGCAAGGGTTTTGGATTTTCGGTAGATCTTTCCCAAGGAAACACAAGCACTCTCCGTTTTTATTCTCTTCCGGGTGTTTTTCTTGCTTTTTCTTGAATGATAATATTTCATCAAGTTTTAAAACAAAAACCACACCTATTTATGAAGTTATGTCGACGAATATACCATAACGAAAATTTATTCCAATCAAAATTTAAAAAATAGATAGAGTTCAGCGAACTGGATTTGCTTGTGTTTCAAAAGTAATTATTATATATTTGATTGTAATCTCAACTTACCTGTCATTCAAATTTTAAATATGTATTATATATGTATCATTTAAAAATTTATATATTTACTCGTATGTTATGAAAAAATTATGAGTGAATATTCTTGCACTTAAGTTCCATGTTATCCAAGAAGTTTTCTTAGAAATTCATAATTAATTATTTATGGTTATAAATCATATCGTATCATATTTTTTCAGAAACTAAAAAAGACAAAATATTCGTGTAAAACTGTAGACAGCGTTATTTGCCACGTATACTTGACTCTTTCTCCCCTTCATCCTCCACCATCAGCGTTATTTGCCATCTTCTTCCCTTTTTTTAGGCATTTTGATTGCTAAAGCTAACTTGACGGTGATATCTAAAAAATTAACTTCTTTTTTAAGATTTTGTTAGACAAAATTAAAAATTTACTTTTTTTTAAAATCGATAGATTCTTACGGTAAACAAATATTTTTATATTTTATGAAAATTTTACTATCATTATATTATTTGTTAAATTATATATTTCACACAATAAAATATCTTTATAAACTACATTCTCAAATGACAACATATAACTTTAACGTTGCATCTAGCACAGAGAAAAGAGAAATTAGGATGGAAATTGTTACGACAGAATATTTCATTACACCACCAGGGCACCCAAATTCTTCCGGTGGGTATCAATAATTTTAAATGTTAACCATTCGCCTAAGTTTATGATTTGTAATTGTAAATTAACATGTCAACCAACTTACGAGAGGCTTCAGTTGTCTGGAAGTATCAACACTTGCAACTTTCATTGAGGTTCGGATCATTAACATTATAAAAAAAAAACTGGTAAAAGAGCTGATTGGATGCCATAGAATTTTCCATAATTTTAACATTTGCTATATAATGAGTATAGGAATGCCCATTTTAAATTAAATAAAATCCCTACATATTATGAGGATTTGATTCAATTGCGTCCCTCGAAACCCTTTTGACTCTGCATGCTTCTCTACCTCCTTTACACAACTCTGCATGCCTTTTCAACCCTCGCCATGCAGCCCTTTCTGTGCAGAAAAAGTTCAACATGACACAGTAACATGAGTATCACACGAAACAATGGAAAAACATGATAATTACCTCTTTTCAAACCATTTCAAAATATTTATATGAACAGTACTTTTATTTTTGACATGATTACCATCCGATCAAATGAGACCACAATAGATTTGAACTCGGTTATCCACATTTGGCATCTACAATGAATTCTTAAATATATGAATATAAAACTAACTACAAATTCATTTCTTTTGAATTCTCATGGTACTGTCAATTGTCAATCATAAATTCACCAAAATATACAAGAATATAAAAATAAAATGATAAATAAGTTAATTGGTGGTGGTAGTTCACTAATTTTATACATTTCTGCAGTTCACGGTAGAAGGGCTTTTTTTTTTCTGAAAACCCCTTGTAGTTGCAGTTTAAAAAGAAAAAGAAATAAAAAATAAAAAATACTAACTATAAAAAAAATACATAGATTAACGTAAGTGTGAAAAAAAAAATTACAATCCAAGAAAAAATTCGGAACCAAAAGGCAAATAAAACCATACTGATATGCAACCTTACCTTCAACTAGGTTAACTTCATCTTTTGGAGTCTCAACCAAGATAACCTTGTACAGGACATTCCTTAAAGGCCTTAATGAGTAACAACTCGATAAAAAAAGAGAGAATGGGCAGAAAGAGAGTCTTGAATCATCATAACAAAATATTTATAGTATAATGAAAAAAGTTTTTATAAGATGTATGTAGCTAATCCTACATGGTAGAATAAAGGCATTGATTATTGTTATTGTATAATAAAAAATGTTTTCCAGCAAAGAAACAACATGGGTACACGAGCATTGGCAATAAACATGGTGAATATTCAAATTACAAATTCCATAATATAAAAGTTCTATAGAGAAACTAAGAACGAAACTCCAAATAGCAAGCAGAACGTATCACAAGATTAATCCATCATTTCAAAAAGGAACACACCATAAAATGATAAAATCAAAGGATACACTTTGCTTCTAATAAATAATACACAGATACATACTTTTACCTTAGCAAGGCTTCTGAAAATAGAACTCCAAGTCAAGTTATTGAAGCTTAGGTCTAAAATACTTGTATTTCTGTTCAGTATTGACAGAGTTTGCACATTCTGTCAAACCTTTTGCTATGACAGTCTTCAGAATTCCCACACCTTCTTCTAAGGAAGTATCAATCTGATATTAAAAATAAAAATAGCAGGAAAAGCACAAAAATTGGAGATGAGACAATCACCAAAACCAGAACCCGAACCAT
>JAMKPZ010004950.1:0-17055 GCA_024699675.1 Amphibolis antarctica | reverse complement strand
TCCCGCCGTGGCGTACGGACCCACCGATGGGATTGGTAAGCTTGTTCCTTGGAGTGTATTGTTGTTGCTTTGGAGCTTTGCTGAAGATGGGATTTTGATTGAAGGGTACTTGTTCTCTTCGGAGATCATCGAGAATATGGAGAAGTACGGGCGGGGTGTGGCCAACTCTGTGATCGAGAAGGCCAAGGAGATATGCTCCAGAGTCGCAAATGTACGCTCTCCACGTGTTTGCTAGAATGCCGCACGGTCCTGTTTTGTTTGGTTGGGCTTGTTACGAGCTAAGTATTTTAGTTAGCTAACTTGGTAAATTCAAGTTTATTTCCCGCATATACTAGTATAATAATGTACTTAATTGGAAGCTACGTGTCTGCCGTATCAGAAGGCTAGAAGTACGCTTCACCTGAGCTTGCTTTTTTTCTCTTGAGTAATGACATTTAGGACGAAGCAATTTAGAAAGGAAAAAAAAGCCGTCATCTTACATAAAAGGTTAGTGCCATTGTGTCTGATGATCATTAATCAACATGGAAAACTATTTCAGAATTGCAGCGAATCATGGAATGTAGTGGCTCAAGCTGAGTTTATTTTAGTTCAAACCAAACTCTATTTCATCTTAACGGCTTAACGTTCTTGCAGTGGTAGAATGCCATATTCAAGCAGCAAGTAATCCTTAATTGGGTTTCTGGTGCAGATCAAAGTGGAGACACAGGTGCTGAGCGGTGATCCAAGGGATGTCATCTGTGAGACTGTTGCAAAGCTTGAAGTTGATTTACTGGTCATGGGAAGCCATGGCTATGGTCTCATCAAGAGGTACTTGATGAGTCAATCACCCATTTCTGTTTTCGGCGTGCACTTCTTTGGTCTTATCATCTGTGAGTCAATCACCCTACTTATGTGTTGTTGGTCTCAGGGCTTTTCTTGGAAGCGTGAGCAATCACTGTGCACAGAATGCCAACTGCCCTGTTCTGATCGTAAAGAAGCCGAATCAGCAGAACTAGATGTGGAAAGTGGGCATCAATCAAGTCCCTTGCTTTTTCTGTGGATGTTTTATTCGTCTCTTGCCACGATTTTGTGTGGAAAAAGCATTGCAAAATAAATAAATACGGTTCTTGCCTTTTCCCGATTTATCATATTAAGGTGCATTTGATTCTAGCTTTTAGTAATTTGGAGTTGTGTTTGTCAGTGGAATGTGATCTTGGCTTTATGATCAGTAAGAATGTAATGTTGGTTTACATGTGAATTACAAGACTCCCAATTCCTGGCTTGCAGATGAAGAAAAACAAAGAAACATATATTTAATTGTCATATTCAATCTTTCATATATTCTCTGCCGGGAAATATGCACATATAATTTAAAATATTATATTTAAATTTCTAAATTTGATGAAAAACAAAGAAACATTAGTGACTGGTATAAAACAAAAGCTGCTGAGAGAGTGAGACGATGGCCTGATTGGATTGGAGAACTACTCCACCTTTTTTCCCTTTGTTTTGTTGGTTGTGGAAAAATACATGTTAGAATTGCAAATTCTTTTTTCTATTGTAGATCTTTCAAGAAAAATAATACCAGCAGAACCATTCATACTATAAGCTTTACAGTCTGGATTGTTACACAGACGATGGCAGTGCACCCTCTTGGAAAGTTGCCAGACTTGCTATTTTTTGAAAAAGTGAATATGATAGATTGCTAGTTGGAAATTAGTTTTCTCGTGAAATATGATTAATTGAGAGAAATGCCATAATATCCTTAGTTTTTTTCCCATTCGTATTAAATGTAGACAAAAATGATGTTTCCAAATAAGTTGGTCAATAATAAAAGAAGATGGTTGGCACTTAGTTCAATATAATCTATCTACCATAATAAAGCTGAGGTGATTTTTTTTATAATGATAACGTTTAGGCTCACTAGTTAACAGATGTGAATACTACTACTGTATTTAAACCTTAATGGAAGCTATGAGTGCCATTGTTTGTGGCCGATTGAGTTTTCAAGAGCTAACATTTTCATAGACCGGTACCATTTCAGTGTGCGGCAAAAATTGTCCTTCTGATTTTAATTTTTTTAAAATAGGTTAATAAGAATATAGTGAAAAGAAATTACATTACACGAACACCACATCCCAACTTTGTGAATTTTTACTTTATTAAAATTAATTGATTAATAATAAAAAAATTTACAAGTAATATAAATATTTTAATTTTATTTATTATTTTCAATGACTATTTTTCTCAACGTAGATCGACTTTAATATTATATAGATTTTTATTTTATTAAAATTAATTAATTAGTAAAAAATAATTATATAAGAATCTAAATTTTATTTATCGATGCAATACCATTTTTCGAAACAAACTCAAGAAATAAACTCAAAATTTTAAATATTTAATAAAATGCATTTCCGATTCATAACATCATTTTGAAACTAATAGAATTTCTAAATTATAAATTACTTTCAGCTCATTTTTATTTTTCAAATTACGTGTCATACAATTTGTAGGCACACTTATTATTAAAATCAATAACCTAAAACTATTATATTTAAAGGAAAAGAATTTGATTAACCTGTGAAATTATGACTGGAATTATCGATGTTGTTTTCAATAATTCATTTTTTGGAGCAGCTATTTAGAAGAGCAAATTGTTTCAAGTTGTAAAAAGACAAACGTATCTTCTAAAATTTAATGAAAATTCAATGTATATCTGTTATCAATTTCTTTGATATATAAATAACGTAATTAACAATTAGATAATTATCAATTTAATTAAGTTTAAATGTAATATGCAATTTAAACATATAGTACTTTAAAAAATATAAATACAAAGAATTATGAAATTAACGATAAAAATACTCGTATATATGTATGTGTGTGCGTGTTAATTGTTTTATAAAGAAAATTTTCAATTCATATACAAAATTTACTGCTCTTTAAGATAAACAAAAATTTTAATTTTCAATTGACTTTTGTTAAAATAATTTTTAAAATTTTTTGTTACAAGACTACTCTCGATTTCAACACTTATCTTGAGAGGTAAAATAGATAAATTTTAGATATCATTTGTTTATCTAATTTTAACTTTAATAATTATGAAAAATTAAAATTAAAAATAATTTTATAAATAATATTAAAATTACATAATAATTTATACATAAAAATCTGTGTGACGATGATGATATAAAAATTTATACAAAATTAGAGTTGAATTTAAATATGCACTTATGATTATGAAAGCTTCTTTAAACCTTAAAATTTCAAATTTAAATTTTTACTTAGCTTATGTTTGTATGGACGTTTATTATTATGTAATTACATTTTTTATCATGCATCATAATATTTTATAATACTATTTATTAAATAACTTTTATATTTTTTACTATTCATTAAATGTGAGAATTCTTAAAAAAATACTATCAAAAATACTATTGAATATAATAAATATTATTCATTATTCTATTACATATTTTATTTATCATTCGTCGTAACTTAAAAAAAAAACTATCATCATATTATTATAATAAATATTATTTATTATTTTTTTATATATTTTATTTATTACTATCATCGTAACTTTTTAAAAATATTATATCATCAATTTATTTTATTATAAATCATGTAAATTTTTTTAAAAATCGTAAAATTTAACTTAATCCATCAAAATATCCACCTAAACATATATTTAAATATAAATCTCTTGTAAATTTACAACTACACCTCTCAATCTTATCTTTTAAAAAAAGAACATACACTTGAGATTGCGTCTGCGCGACGTTTTAGCTGCAAGAAAATTTGAGCAGCGGACAATAATTTCTATCCATCGTCAATGTACAAGGAACGAGGGGTAGAATTAATGGTCCCCCTTAACTTCTTTAATCAGAAAAGTGAGAAAACGCCATCCTATCAAATCACTCGGAGCCTATACATATTAATAGATATACAAAAAAAAAATTAAAATATGTATATTTTTAAAAAGTACAAACAAAAAATTTATTTATTTATTTAACATTTTTTATATTTTAACGGTGGTTTGGAATGTCGTCGCCGCCGTCGTCGGGCGGTTCTCGAGAGCGTTCGCGAAGTTTTCGTCTGCTACCAAATCCTCCCACGTAAGCTTCCATCGTTATCACCAATGCAGACGTAAGCCGTGATCTCATTTCTTCGCGCCATGCAGACGTTATCGCCGGGTAGACTTGTATCGGGTGTCCGTTCACGTACGAGTTTAGCCGTTGATCCGTGAGATCATCCGTTAAAGCGTAGCTAATATTTTTGTGTTTTTTGAATGATTAATGATATCGTTGGATTTTCAATATCGTCACTTTCTTTACAGTATTATTGTAAATTTTATCTTATTAAAATTAATTCACCGATAAGAAAGAATTTATAAATAATATAAGGATGTTAATTTTACTTATTATTTTTGATATAAGATTATTTTTTAATATACTTTTGTATTTATGAGTTTTTGTTAAAATATTCTATATACGTGTAATGTAAGGTAAATTAGTTTTGATATTATATATATTTACTTCACTAAAATTAATTAATTTTTTAAAAAAAACTTACAAAAAATATAAAATTTTTAATTTTATTAATATTTTTAATATAAGATTATTAATTTTTCATACTCTATATTAGATCTACACGTGTACATAATTAATGATGATATATACATTTTTAAATCTACTTATTCTATTTTTTTATTTTTTTTTAATCTTAAAATTATTCTTCTATTTCTTTCAAAAATACTCTAGAAACTAAGAGTACTTAAAAGGGAGATGTGAAATAAACACAAGATTGGTAATTAGTGGGGGGGGGTATTTACCGTGGTGTAGATGTGAGATAAACTAAAAATAGTAAAACATGTACTTCAATTATTAAAATAATATCTAAGTAGTTTAATTTTTTAAATTAAATTTTACGATCTCACCAGCTAAAGGAAAATTTTCAAAAAAACAAAAAAAAGGTAAAACATGCACCTCCCTGAGCAGGTGGCATATCGGACTCTCTATTGATAAGAGCCCTCCCACCCGGCCACCGCCCCCCGCCCCCTCCGGTGCGCTGACCAGCGGCAGTCGAACTCCACTTCCCTTTCTTCCTCGACGCCGATCACTTCAGGTAAACGCGCGAAGGAGAGGGAGAAAGAGAAGGGAGCTTCTTCGGGGGAGATGGGACGGATCGACATGGACCGCGACATCGACGATCTGCCCAAGAACGCCGCCAACCACACGGCCCTCACCCCTCTCTGGTTTCTCGAGAGGGCGGCTCTCGTCCACCCGAACAGGCCGTCCGTCGTCCACGGGCCGCTCCGGTTCACCTGGGCTCAGACCTACAGCCGCTGTCGCCAGTTCGCGTCCGCGCTCTCACGCCGCTCGATTGGGCCCGGCACCACGGTAGTATAGACAAGGAAAATCGTATCTTTTCTGCAAATTTGATGAGTTTTTATGTCTTCTGTTTTGAACGTTTTTTTTTTTAAAAAAATCAATGTTTTGTTTTTGTGGTATTAAATTTGTTAATATATCTGTCAAAATGAATATGCCTCACAGATCTGCGACATGGATATGTGGTGGCGCCGCCGTGAATGAACAAAAGAATAATGGAAAGAAAGTTAACTATAAATTGAAGGGTTTTGACATGTTTTGTAAAATAAATGCCGTGTTTTGGGAAGTACACAAAATTACTGTTGCAGTAATATTTAACACAGGTGAAGGTGGTAAGTGTGTGGATGGAGCTCAGCTTCACGTTATTGTCGGAAAAACAAAAACGAGAATGAAAATAAAAATGAAAGGTTACGTGAAAATTAAATGTTAAGAATGTTAAGAAATGATTATTTTAAAATTAAAATATACTAATTAAAATTGAAATACAAACATTCAAATAAAATTTCATATGTTTTTTCTTTTTATTTTCTTACTCATTTTTACTTTTTATTTCATTTTCTTTTTTATTTTGTTATTTTTATTAAATTTCTCTTTTTTATTTTTTATTTTCTCTTGTTCTTTCTTATTTTCTTTTTATTTCATTTCTTATTTTCCTTTTTTAATTTTTCTCTTTTTTTCTTTTCCTTTTCTCTTACAAGTACTGTACATGTTTCCGATCCTTGAAGTTAAAATATTAGGATTAAAAAATCTGAAATTTCTTTCTTCAGATTTCAGTCTATGTAGATAATGGAAAATTTAGTTTTCTTTCCTTATTTTTTATTTTCAAACATTCCGTATAACACAAATCTTGGAATAAAAAACAGCTAGATACTGGAAATTTTCCTACAATGCTGGATTTGTTGCTTTCAACATTCCCATTTTTCTCACAAGATGGGAATTTTTCTAGAGAACTTACATACTTCATCAAAAATGTATTCTACATTTTTGAAGCATTTTTCCTTGGTAAAGTATACATCATCACTATTGGAAAATAATTTTATCAAACTTTATTTAGGTATCTTAATCAGGGATGAGATAGATAATCTAGCTCATTTTACTTATCATGCAATTTGCCAGTTGGAAAATTGGTTAAATTTTTAGTGTGTCATGTATAAAGGTTTATAAGATTTGTAAAAATGCGATTTAAAAGAATTCTATAGGATTCAGTTCAGATTTCATTCTGCTTCTTGTCCTTATTCATCATGATAGGTTTATTGGATAAAAATATAAAATGCGTCATTTGAAATTTACTAAATTTTAGATTTTTCGTATATTCATGGAGTTTTCTAAGTTTTAGCTTGTCATAAACTGCTAGATCCTTACCGATTACAATTTACAACTGTAACCATCTTGATTTTTTTTATCATTTTATGTACCGGTCTTTAAGAGTGAATCTTGCTGCATTAGTAAGGTTGCTACTTGGTAAATTGAAGGGGGCAAATTCAAATTTTAGGAAACGACATCTTCATCTATCAAGGCAAGCTCACGAGTAACTGGACTTTTTTCATTCTGACATAGGTGAAAGCCTTGTGCACTGGCTTCATATTCTTTTTTTATCTTCATGGATTGGTTTTCACTTCTTGATTCAAAAAAAAGGATTGGTCTTACAAGTTCCAGCTCTCTTCACTTTACCGGTAAAAGCTGATTGAGTATTTTCCGTAACAAAACATGAATTTGTATCAAAATGGTTAATCACGAGTTCTGCTTTTATTTCAATTCTGTGCAATATATTATTAGGACCTTCAGGAATGCATGATGCTGATGTATGATAGTTGTCTATTTCAAGAAAAAGCTGTTAGAATGACATCCTTATATAGGTCCTGCTTTGGTTACTTCTAAAGTCCTATATATAGGAGATTATTATACCTTACTCATTAGTTTAAGGCAGGAGATTATACCTTTTCATTAAAGAACAATAAATTATTCATTTCATTCTCTGCTTGACATGATATCAGAAAACAGATTTCAAAAAACCAGGAGAGAAGAAACCCTAGCTGTCATCATTGTTTTGTCTCAGGGGTGGCAATACCTTCTCTTCCGACGAGCTACTCTCTCCTCTATACTTCTCAGTACCATCAACCACCGTTACCATATTCCATTTCTACTTTGCATGAGTCCAATCCTTATGGATGTAGAACACGTAGATGTGATGCAAGGGTGTTGTAGGCTGTGCATGTTGGATATTCTAGCTTGAGGGAATCATATATGGATCTCAATCAGATTACGTATGGATTAGTAATTGATTACTTATCAATCATTTTTTGAAATTGCTATGAAGATGTAGAAACTAATATTTGAACTCCACCAAGGAATATGTAACATGATTTTGATCAACTTAGCTACTCAATGTTGGTTACCACTTATCGATCAATTAATAGTTCTTTGAGATGGTGCTGTTTCTTGTCAACGATATTATTATGTATTACTCTCCAATCATTGACAAAAGCCAACTGTGATTTTTTTGAAGCTGTACGCTCTTTTATAGTGATGCCATTGATGAATGGATGATAACTAGGTTCTGCTTATTCATAAATTTATTTTCAGGTTGCAATAATTGCACCAAACATTCCAGCAGTCTATGAGGCTCATTTTGCAATTCCAATGTCTGGCTCTGTGTTAAATTGCATTAATATAAGGCTAAATGCTCCGACTATTTCATTCCTTCTGGAGCATTCCTTGGCTGCTGTGGTTATGGTCGATCAAGAATATTATTCCCTGGCAACAGATGCTCTAAAGATATTGCAGGAAAAAAAGAAAACCTGTTTCAGATCACCCATCTTGATTGTGATTGGTGATGATAACTGTGACCCTCAGTCATATCAGAAAGCTCTAAGAGAAGGTGCCATTGACTACGAGAAATTTCTTGAAAGTGGTGACCCTGTGTTCAATTGGAGTCCACCAAAGGACGAGTGGCAGAGTATTGCATTAGGTTATACTTCTGGTACAACATCTAGCCCAAAGGGTGTGGTTCTGCATCATAGGGGTGCATATCTCATGGCCCTAAGTGGTCCTCTCGTGTGGGGAATGAACGAAGGTGCAATCTATCTTTGGACACTGCCCATGTTTCACTGCAATGGTTGGTGTTTCCCTTGGGGTCTTGCGGCCCTCTCTGGAACCAGCATATGCATGCGACAGGTAGGTATTCACCTGTTACTCTTTATATATTCTAATGTGAATAGAAATCTACATCTTAATTGTTTCCTTGGCCTTTTCCTTTTCCTTTTCCTTTTCCTTTTCCTTTTCACACTGCCATTTTGGTTGACATTTCTTGAAAGTGGTGACCCTGTGTTTCAATTGATGAATATATTCACCTGCAGGTAACAGCAAAGGCCATCTACTCGGCCATTGCATACCAAGGTGTCACCCATTTCTGTGCAGCTCCAACGGTGCTCAACACCATAGTCAATGCTCCTTCCAGTGACATCATTCTTCCCCTTCCTCGCATGGTCAACGTTATGACGGCTGGAGCAGCCCCGCCGCCTTCGATTCTCGCTTCCATGTCTAATCTTGGTTTTCGCGTTACCCACACGTATGGTCTATCGGAGACATACGGTCCTTCCACCGTATGTGCCTGGAAGCCTGAGTGGGATGAGCTCTCACCAGCAACCCGCTCTCGTCTCCATGCTCGACAAGGTATCAGGTACATTGCACTGGAAGGCCTGGACGTGGTAAATACAGAGACCATGTCACCTGTTGCAGCCGACGGCAAAAGCATTGGTGAAATAGTATTACGCGGGAACATGGTCATGAAGGGCTACTTAAAAAATCCAAAGGCCAACGAGGAGGCATTCAAGGGTGGATGGTACCATTCTGGTGACTTGGGTGTAAAGCACCCTGACGGTTACATAGAGGTGAAGGACAGAGCAAAGGACATTATCATCTCGGGTGGAGAGAACATCAGCAGCTTAGAGGTAGAGAGTGCTCTGTACTTGCATCCTGCGGTGCTGGAAGTTTCAGTGGTGGGCAGGGAGGACGAGAAATGGGGTGAGTCGCCTTGCGCGTTCATAACATTGAACGGTGATGGTGTGGAGGGGAGAGCCAAGGAGGAGTTGGCGGAGGACATCATGAAATTCAGCCGTGAGAAGCTGCCGGCCTACTGGGTGCCAAAATCTGTGGTGTTTGGAGCCCTCCCCAAAACTGCCACCGGGAAGGTGCAGAAGCATGTGCTTAGATCAAGGGCGAAGGAGATGGGACCCGTGAGGAAAAGCAGGCTGTAGGCTTCTACATCGTATCTGCAAACCATACCAATTGATGGAAATGGACTCTCTACCACTCTACCAGTAGTTATGAATAAAGAGACTTACCGATCGACGTATATATATGATAAATTTTGATTAAGGACTTGATTAATTTGCAGGTTTATTGGTATGTACCATTTAGTAGTAGTGTGGGGGTTGAACGTCCCCGCTATATATACTTATGCATCATGGAAAGGGATTCAAACAAACATCCAGTTATTGCAGCAGGGGTCTCAATAACTACTGCTTTGTTTTCCACATGACCCCCATCTTAGATAGAAATAGATTCAGAGCCTCACCATCAAAATCGGATTCCTCGACTGTTGTTGTTGTTGTTGTTGTTATGTATTTTATTTCAATAAAATTAATTGTACGAAATGATTTATAAGTAATAAAAAAAATTTAATTTTACTTATCATTTTTAATATAAACTATTTTTCTTAATATATTTTGTAAGTCCTTTATTAGAATATTATGTGTACTTTACGTTATTAAAACGAGATATTTTACATTGTCTTTTGTCTTATGCCCACAAGTTAGTTGAATCATCTAGTTAATGTTTCGTCGGATAACAAGATATTTTAACTTTAATAATTATAGAAATTTAAAATTAAAGATAATTAAACAAAAAAACTGAAATGACCTAAACTTAAAATAGTAGACGAAAGTGTAGTCGTAAGGCATCGAAAGTGTTAGTTGCATGGGTATAAAAAACAAGATCGGATGATCACTATATTTTAGTGATTTAAATTTTTTATTAAACTTATAATATTAGATTTGAAAATTAGAATTGTCATAAAGTAATAATTTAAAAAAAATTAAAAACGGACAATGATCGGACAGGGGAAACATATATATATAGACGGTCTAGATAAAACGATACAGGCAGGATGGCCATTGCTTCGTTTAAGTTATAGATATAGTCTAGACTCTTATAAATGTACAATAATAAAAGAAGTTATAGATATAGTCTAGTAATATCGATGTACAAAATTTCAGAATAGTTTAAATTTATATTCAAGAGTTTTATAATATTTTAGATAGTTTAAACTCATATATAGGAGTATTATAATATTTTAAATAGTTTAAATAGTACAGAAAATGGTAGCAAGTTGATCCTTAAGTCTGTGAGACATGTTGAAGATTTAAGACTCAACATTATTTCAATTGGAAAGCTTGATGATGAAAGGTATTTGAGTAGATTTAGAGATGGAAGGTATAAGCTCATCAAAGGAAGCATGATAATAGCAGAAGGTAAAAAAATGTCTCAATTGTATTGCATTCATGCTAAACTTTTCAGTGTTTTCATAAATGCTTTAGATAATGAAGATCAAAATGTATTGTGGCACAAAAGACTCGGGCACATGAGTGAAAAGGGGATGACAACACTTTTGAAGAAGAATCTCTTACCAAAGTTGAAAAGTGTGCATCTGAATGATTGTGCAGATTGTTTGGCAGGAAAACAGCATAGAGTTGCCTTCAAAAGTCAACCTCCTTCCAAGAAGCCAGAGTTGCTAGAGCTAATTCACCCTGATGTTTGTGGGCCGATGAAGGTAACAACACATGGTGGAGCTAGATACTTTGTCACTTTTATTGATGATTTTAAGTTTGAACTTATGTTTTAAAGTCCAAGGATCAAGTACTCTACAGGTTTAAAGAGTTCCAAGCTTCAGTTGAAAGACAAACAAGGAAGAAAATGAAGTGCATCCGAACTGACAACGAAGGAGAGTATTGTGGGCCGTTTGATGTTTATTGTAGGGAATAAGGAATCAAACACCAAAAGACTCCTCCAAAGACACCACAGTTGAATGGTGTTGCTGAAAGGATGAACAGAACATTGGTGAAAAGAATCAGATGTTTGCTTTCACAAGCAAAGCTGCCAAGGTCCTATTGGGGTGAGGCTTTAATGTGAATGGCTATGGGATGGATGATTTTGGCTACAAGTTGTATGACCCAGTGGCAAAGAAAATCATCAGAAGTCGTGATGTTGTGTTTGTGGAAGATCAAACACTTGAAGATATAAACAAGGCATAGGTTAAAGCAACACAAGAACAAGGAGACTTGATTGATCAAGACCCAGCTCCTGTAATTCCAGCACAACAACAGGTTGAAGCTGAAGGTGTTGATGATAATGCAGGCACGGCTGAACAAGGTCAGGATGATACTGAAGCAGTTGGTCATGACCAACAACCGGTAGTGCAGGAAGTTCCACTAGCTATCCCTCTTAGAAGATCAGCCAGGGAAAAGGTACCTTCCACCAGATATCCATCAGATGAGTTTGTAGTGCTATTATCTGATGATGCAGATCCAGAATGTTATGAAGATGCAGTGGAAGGTAAGAATGCAAAAGAATGGATGAAAGTCATGCAAGATGAGATGAGTTCCTTGCATGAAAATTACACATATGATTTGGTGGAGTTGCCTCAAGGCAAGAAGGCATTGAAGAACAAATGGGTCTATAGAATTAAGGAACAAGAGCACACACCACATCCAACATACAAAGCAAGACTTGTGGTGAAAGGTTTCACTCAAAGGAAAGGTATTAATTTTGATGAAATATTTTCTCCTGTTGTGAAAATGACATCTATCTGAATGGTTTTAGCTTTGACAGTAAGTCTTGATTTAGAGATAGAACAGATGGATGTGAAGACTGCTTTCCTCCATGGAGACTTGGAGGAAGAAATATACATGGAGCAACAGAAGGGTTTGTTGAACAAGGAAAAGAAAACTTTGTGTGCAGGTTGAAGAAAAGTCTTTACGGTCTGAAGCAAGCCCCAAGGTAATGGTACTTAAAGTTTGACTCTATTATGGGAGAGCAAGGCTACAAGAAGTGTAGCACTGACCATTGCATTTTTGTCAAGAGTTTTTCTCCTGACGAGTTCATTTACCTATTGCTCTATGTTGATGATATGTTAATTGTTGGCAAGAACAAATCCAAAATTGCAGATTTGAAGAAAGTACTGCATCAGTCTTTTGCTATGAAAGACTTGAGACCTATAAGAAAGATCCTTGGAATTGAGATTGAAAGAGACAGAAATTCCAGGAAGCTATACTTGTCTCAGTGCAAGTATATTGAGAGAGTTCTCAAAAGATTTGAGATGGATGATGCAGACTGTGTTAGTTGCCCTCTCACGGCTCGGTTCAGATTGAGCAAGAAGCAGTCTCCTACTACAGAAGAGGAGAGGAGGGAAATTGAAAAGATTCCATATGCCTCTGCAGTGGGACGTCTCATGTATGCCATGATATGTACGAGACTTGATATAGCTTATGCAGTTAGTGCGGTGAATAGATTTTTAGCAAATCCTGGGAAACAGCATTGGGAAGCAGTGCTGTGGATTATGAGATATCTCCATGGCACCACAGATTTGAGAATTTGCTTTGGTAGTGGAGAACCAACCTTACTTGGTTATACAGACTCAGACATGGCAGGTGATGTAGATGATTCAAAGTTTACCTTTGGGTATCTCTTTGTCTATGTAGGGGGAACTGTCTCATGGCAGTCCAGATTACAGAAATGCATTGCTCTGTCGACTACAGAGGCTGAGTTTATTGCTGCTACTGAAGCTTGCAAAGAAATGCTGTGGCTGAAGAGAATGCTTGGAGAACTTGGAATGGTGCAGGACAAGTTTGTTTTACTAGGTGATAATCAAAGTGCTATTCATCTAAGCAAGAACCTGTCTTTTCACTCCAGATCTAAGCACATCAAGGTGAGATATGATTGGATTCGAGACGTTTTGAATACTAAGGAATTGGAATTCAACAAGGTACATACAGATGACAATGAAGCTGACATGCTTACTAAAATGGTATCAAGAGACAAGCTGAGCATCTGTGCTCAGATTGCAGGCCTTGCAAACTGATCCATGTAGGCAGGCGGAGGGGGAGATTGTTGGGCTGGGTTCCTCCTCCTCCATGGGCCTGCGGAAGGCCCAAAAATGAATTTTGTTTTCGCGTAGGTTGCTGTTAGGGCGACAGATTTTTTGGGGGAAAAATCAGAGGAGAGAGAAGGGCGATCGACTGCGGAGGAGAGAAAACGGCGATCGAGATCCGGAGACGTGCGGAAGGGCGATCGAGATCTGGATAGACGCGCGAAAGGGCAAAATTGAGCCCTCGATTTTCGGTGACGCGCGGATTAGGGCAAAATCGAGCCCTCATTTTCGACAGATTGAAGCCTCCCGCTGCCTGTCCCGGTGAAGAGGAGGAGACGCACACGCAGGCGTGTGCGTGCTTCCACCGGAGGTCGACGCAAGTGGCACACGTGGGTCGTGTGCAGCGTTCGGACGTGGTGGTTCCAATGGAGGACGGGCCGAACAGGCTTCGGCCCACGTGAAGGTGGACTGAGTGTGGCCTACGCTCAGTCGTGACCGTTCGGACGCCTAGACGGGGGGGCCCAGACGTGTGAGTCTGGATAGTGCTTGGACAGTGCTTGTTGACGCACGAAGGTCGGATAGAGCTTGTATTGAGATCAGATAGTGTTCAGATATACATTTCGGTTTATACTTCCCTCATTATTATTATTATTGTCAAATTGAAGATAATATGTGGTTGTGCTGATCTTGAGTTGAGAACTTGAGAAGAACATTTGTACCCTTTTTAACAGCAGAGTGTATGTTACCTAGACCGAGAAGGTCCCGTGGTTTTTCTTCCTTACACTGAGGAAGTTTTCCACGTAAAAATTTCGTGTGTTGCTTGTGATTATTTTTAGTTGCAGTTTTGTTTGCTTCGTTCTCATCTTGTTAGGCTCTCGCTTTTCCCAATAATAGTCTAGTAATATCAATGTACAAAATTTCAGAATAGTTTAAATTTATATTCAAGAGTTTTATAATATTTTAGATAGTTTAAACTCATATATAGGAGTATTATAATATTTTAAATAGTTTAAGTTTTGTATTCATATAAAGATTTTAAACAGTTTAGACTCTCATTTAAGAGTATTACAATATTTTAAATTTTTTTGTATATATATTTCTTATATTTCGTATTTGTATAAAAGTTTGAGACAGTTTAAACTCTTATCTAGGAGTATTACAATGTTTTAAAATGTTTTAAGTATTTGTTTTCTTATATTTTAGATAATTTAGACTCTTATCGAGGAATATTATAATATTTGAAAATGTTATATATATATATATTATATTTCATATTCATATCAAGATTTTAAATCGTTTAAACTCTTATCTAGGAGTATTATAATATTTGAATATATTTTATCTACAACATCATGATGTATTTATATTTTAATGAATTGATATATATTTTAATTAAGAGACTTAGATAGTTTAAGTTCATATTTAGGAGTATTATAATATTTTAGAATGTTTTATATATTTAGATTTGGTATTAATTTCAAGAAGTTTCAATTTGATGTGAAACTCATAGATTTTAATTTAGTATGAAACAAACTTAGTTAATTTGATATTTGATTATAAAATTGAAACTTGATATATTTGATTCAATTTGATATAAGTTTAAATTTATGGTGAAACTATATGTTTTATTTTATAAGTTTCAATTTAATGTGAAATTTGATATTTTAAATTTAATATGGGTTTTAATATGAATTTGAATTTGAGATCATAGATATATTGACATTGATTTGTATATTTAAACTCATGTTTAATTTTAAAGATGTAAATTTATGGACATATTTATAAAGAGATATTTAATTTAATATGAAAACTTTATATCTTTAGTTGTAAGATATGTATACTTTATATTTGATTTGGATATTTTATATATATATTTTTTATATAGATTTACTCATTTAATATTGAAATGTGTTAATTTTGATATGGACATTTTCATTAAAATATATTAAATATTTTAACTTGGATATTTCAAATGTATTAAGTTTGAATATTCATTCATATTTTACCTTGAATGTTTTATATTTAATATTCAACTATATCTAAATTATTTGAATATTTATGCTATTAGTTTAGATTATTTAGATCTAAACTTGATTGCATGTATACAGTATAGATGAGTTTTGGTTATAAGTATATATAATTTATAGTTTTACATATACGTAGATGATATACATATATACATTAAACGTATCCTGTATTGTATATAGTTTATCATATGAATATATGTATATATTTATGTGTGCATCTTGCTCAAAGCTTCGAATGCGATGAACTTTCCATCTTGCTCAAAGCTTCTCCGATTTGGATTTTGACTCTGCTAGGGAAGACGTGCATGGATGGCTGAGATCACATTCGAATCGAAATCTCGATCCGACAGTGTAGGAGCGATCCCAGGTAATTTTATAACAGTTAGTTAAGAATTGATTAATCTTTAAAGATTAATTAATATTTTAATTTAATTAATTATAAATTAATTAAGTTTATTATTTTCCCTTTTCCTTTTATCATCTGGGCTTAAGTTATGAAGCCCGTCTTTTTTTTAACGGGTATGGGCCGGGGCCTCTTTTCTTCTCTCTCCCCTATTTTTCCTTTTCCTTTTTTAAACTGGACTGGGCTTGAGTTATGAAGCCCGATCTACTCTTTTCTTTTATTTTCTTGCATGACTTTTCCGGCGAGAAGTTGGCGGAAATGGCGGTCCCGCTAGGGTTCCGACAACGGTGAGCTATCTCCATTCACTTTTTCCTCCTTTTCATTTTTGCCCTTTTTTCCCTTGTTCGTGGAGTTCATCATCCCTTCCTATTTCTTTTTCATTATCCCTTTCATCTGCTCATCCGTCTGTGTCTTTTTTTCTCTCTTTCATTTGAAATAGAGAATGATAAAGAGGAAGAGGACGACACTGTGGGCGCCCACCCTGCCCCATCACCATGTATTGGAGAAGAAGAGGAAATAAATGATAACGTGGAGGAGGACGACACTGTTTCTGTTGGTGCCCACCCTGCCCCCATTACCATGTAGTTTGTAGGAAAAGAGAAAGATGAAGAAGATGAAGGTTGGGGAATGAAGAAAGTCTTCTGGCCATGCCTTCACAGATGTATAGATGAATAATGGCTTCACACTGGACAGTCGTCAATGGCAGTGGCAGTTCTTTCCCTCCTTTCTCTGGGTTGGTTGATAGATGATCCGGGAGTCTGAACGATGGGCAAGCAATGGCTTTTTATAACCTTGGCCACTGTCAGTTGCCATCATGAAAAGATACATCTCAAAGAAGAGATGCACTTCCTGCTGTGGAGAGTGAAACACGGACGTGCTGGTGGACCTCCCCTCTTCCTCCTCCTCCCCCACCTCACAGTGGATACCACCGGCCTTTCTGCGCGCGCTAGCATGGGAAGGTAAGAAGAGGGCGCGGGGTGGGATCCTATATATCATCGTCGCTATCTCTTCGTCGTCGTCGTATGTACATGAACATGGCACAGCACGGCCCATTGCTGCATGATCGATCGCAGGCAGGCAGCGCCACCACCAGTCCATGATGTGGAA
>JAMKPZ010004949.1:0-10264 GCA_024699675.1 Amphibolis antarctica | reverse complement strand
TGATGCTCCTGATCTGATGTAGCTGCTGTAGCTGAACCAGAAATAGGTGTGCCCTGCAAAATGTATAAGGGGCCAGATTTGACACCCTTCATTACAACTAATGAACCTTTCACAACACTAATCTTTCCCCCTCCACCTTAATATCTGTAACCCTTAGAATCAAGGGCCATAAGAGAAATCAGGTTCTTACTTAGTTTTGGAACGTGCCAAACATCTTCCAAAACTCTAATCATGCCATCTTGCATCCTGAACTTGATAGTGCTAACACCTGCTCTGGAGCATACATTGTCATTGGCCAAGGTCACTTGGCCATCCTCCATCTGCTCATATGTATCAAAGTACTCCCTACACAGAGTCATATAGTAGGATGCTCCTAAGTCCAAAATCTACTGATCACCTGAATAAGCATTACAATAAACTGTAAGAGAAAAATCACCATCAGATGCAGAATCTGTTTCTGCCACTGCAGCCTTTCCTTTGTTCTTCAACTTGGGACAATTTTCTTTCCAATGTCCCTTCTTCTTACAGTAATTGCAAGTATCCTTTCAGTACTTGCTTTTGGATTTGCTCCTGTTTCTGTTCTTATTACCCCCTTTCCACTGGCTTCTACTTCTGTTCTCTTGCTGATGAGCTGAGGCCAGAACCACTTGCCTCATTACTGCCATGCTGCATCATGTGTCTCAGCTCCCTCGAATGAAGGTTGGATCTCACTTCTTCCAATGTAATGGAATCTCTTCCAACTATACAAGACTGAATAAAATTCTCATAACTGAGAGGAAGTGAGCAAAGCAAGATGAGAGCTGCATCTTCAACTTCAATGGTAACACCTGTGTTCTTGAGTTCCATCAGAATGGAATTCAACTGATCTAAATGCTGCTTAAGTGGTGTACCTTCCTTCATTTTTAGTGAAAATAGTCCTTGCTTTAATAACAACTTGTTTGTTAAAGATTTAGTCATGTATAATGACTCTAATTTCTGCCACAGACCAGAGGAAGTTGTTTCATCTGCAACTTCTATGATTACCTCATCTGACAAGCACAATAAAATGGTAGAGTGAGCCTTCTCCTCCTGTATTCCAAATTCAATAGAATCTCTATCTAATGTGGCGGCCTTATTTAAAGGTGCCCAAATGCCCTATTGTTTCAAAAGTGCTCTCATTTTTATTTGCCAAAGACTAAAACTGTTTCTGCCATCAAACTTGTCTATTTTCATGCCAGGAGTTGCCATCTCAAAAATGTGATTTTAAATAACAATAATCACATAAAATTTCCAAACACTTTCACAAATTTCTAATTTCAGAAATTGCCCAAAAATGCAAAAATGTGTTCGATTTGCTTCAACTTTCAACAAACCTCCAAAAATTGATTTCGAACTTGTTGAACTCGGATTATGCAAATATCAAACACATCCAAAAATTCAAAATTTGGCACAAGATCTGATTCTCAACACGTATTCAAAAATCTCAAACACTTTGCACTAAAATTCGGCCAGCAAAAGGAACCACGAAAATTTCAACAATGATGCCAAAAATCAAAACCTCGGATTTGCCTTCACGAAAAATTCCCTAAAAATTTCAGAAGCTTTGGAGCAATGTGTGGAAGGTTCAGGAGGCTTACAAACCCATTTCACCAAGTGAAATGGAAGATACGACGATTTTGAATTTTTAGGGTTCCGACGGCAGAGCGGCGGCGGTGGCGACGTGGCTACAACTTTCAGCCCAAAATACGGATTCAAATCCGGTTTTTGATCTCTAAAATCCCTCTGATACCACTTGTTGTGCTTCCACGAACAAAAACCCTATGATTTTGGAAGAAATCGGGGCCCAAATCGAGGTCGAAAATCACGGATTTGGGGAGGACGTCGTCGGATTTCTGAAGCTCCTCGCCAGTGCGTTTAGCCTCTGTTTGCTTCGATTTTTGGGGAGAAGAAGGAGGTGATCTTGAGCATTCAAACACGAAAGGATTTATGTAGTTCCCCTTCACTTTGGGTACTCCACAGATGACTCTCTTCGTGGTTTTCACTATGGGGTGGATGGATTACAAAGGGAGAAAAAGCAAAGGAAGAAAGCTTCTTCTTCTTATCTCAATTTGGGCGAATTTGGGCTTTTATACTCAAGTCCCAAATTCCAACAATGCCCTTGAGTACATCAAGTTACAAATCATAATCAAAAATACAAACAAGATGAAAGTCACATTCTTTTCAATATGGATAGTCATAAACTCACTAAGCACCTTATTAAATGAGATTGAACATGTTTCAATTCCTTTTGCATTTTGATGTTGAGATGGTTTGAGGCTACACTTTAATTGCAAAGCCCCCCAATTGATCTATTTTTTC
This sequence comes from Amphibolis antarctica, assembly GCA_024699675.1. Taxonomy (NCBI): domain Eukaryota; kingdom Viridiplantae; phylum Streptophyta; class Magnoliopsida; order Alismatales; family Cymodoceaceae; genus Amphibolis; species Amphibolis antarctica. Next base: position 7,927 of record JAMKPZ010004949.1, on the reverse strand, counting down.
TGCACTTTCATGATTTTTTTTCTAGCAGGTTGTTGTATGAAGTTCCTTGCTCTTTTCTTTAGTTTGTCCACTTCCCTTTCTAACTTGGGGCAAGCTTAGTTCTTTTCATTTCTGAAATAGTTAAAAGAAGCATAAATATGTAAATTAAAATGAACTTAAGATACTTGCACTCATATCCTAGTCCTAAAATTGGAAAACTCATAATGCATTGGTGCATGGTTGCATCTACATGTGTATTTTATACTTTTGTATAAACCAACAATGTAAAATCTAAAATGGCCAAAATTTGTTAAAGTGATTGAATAATGATAGATGTTCATAATTGCCTACACGATGCTTTTCAATGCTAATTTTTGGTGATTTTGTTGTAGCCTGATCGTGTTATGGAATTCTGTAGTAATAATGATTTGCAATTGATTATTCGTGCACGAGTGTGTAATGGATTGATTTGAGTGGTTTGCACAAGGGCATTTGATTACTCTTTCCTCAGAATGCAAAAATTTCAAATCCTTTTGATGTGTGATTTTTTATTTTGAGTTGCTTTTATTTTGATGGCCAAAAATTTCAAATCCTTCGTGGTTTTCGTTTATTCCATTGAAGTTAGAGGGTGTTCTTTCGTAACATATTCTTTTCTAATTTAAATGCTTTATTGAGGGAACATCTGTTGTCCGAGGGGTTGTAGAGGTTAAAGAAAGTTAAAGTGTATCATATAAGTTGCTGTGTTCATCACTACCTATGTAATTCCAATTGTGCCTTTTGTACATGTTAGTCTTGCCAGGGATGATGGTCTTCTATTGATGCTTGTAGAAATGCATTCTGTTTATTATTTTCAATTATAAATACTATGGTTTCTCTATTATGCTAGAATTTAGACATTTAATGGTATTAGTCTATCTGTAAAAGGAACACAACCATGATTCTCTCTTTGAAGGAACAATAGGTATGTTGCACCTTTGCTCTTGATGGAAAATAAAAGGCAATTATCAATGTAATGTGGGATGATATTGCTGTTTGCGACGTTGGATTGTGCTCAATAAGGGGGATAAATTGCGATTTGCTAGTTAAAATGACATCAGAGTTTGATGTGGTGGCAAATGAAAAGAGGATATGGCTGTAAGAGTGAGTGTAATGTTCGTGGATAGCGCTGGTGCTTATTTCCCTCCTCCTCCTCGTCGAAACCCTCTCTGTACTCCTTGTGCATCCTCCCTTTTTGTTTCTTTGCCATGCATCCTCCTCTCTACATCCCCCTCAAGTGTCATCCATCATTGTGTGTCCTCCTTTCTCACTGTGCGTCTTCATGTTTGCTTTCATTTGATTTTTTTCATTTTTTCAATCATTTTTCATTATTTTTCGTTATTTTCATTTGATGCCAAAATGTTGTGAAAATAACATTTTGCTAAAAATGGTTATCCAAATTTGACCTAGGAGCACTACAAGAAAATTCATTATTTGTGACGGTCATATTATTTTGGCCATCACAAATACTATCTTTTGCAATAACTTTTAAAAGTTGTCGCAACAAAGGATAACAAGACAGAAGATTGTATTTGTGACGACTAAAATATACTAGTCAACACAAATGAGTATTATTAGCGATGGCTTTTAAAAGTCATCGCAAATGTCTATTGCAGGATAAAAATCTATGCCTTCCCCAAAAACCCTCTACAAAAACCCTCCTCTTCGCGAGCGACCAACCACGAAAACCCTCCTCCTCCCACCTGCGAAAACCCTCCTCTTCGCGAGCGACCAACCACGAAAACCCTCCTCCTCCCACCTGCGAAAACCCTCCTCCTCCCCCTCGCAAAAACCCTCTTCGCCGAAACCCTCTCTGTGCTCCTTGTGCAACCTCCCTTTTCGTTTCTTCGCTGTGCGTCCTCCTCTCTACATCCCCCTCAGTGTCATCCATCACTGTGCGTCCTCCTTTTTCATTGTGCGTCCTCAGGTTTGTTTTTTTCATTTCTTCAATCATTTTTCGTTATTTTTCGTTTGATGCCAAAATGTTGTCCTATTTTCTATTTAGATGCATTTTACTGTTTTCTGTGTTAGCATATTTTTTTTCATGTTTATCATCTTTTATGATGGATACTGTACTTGATAACGAAAAGGGAAAAGAGAAATTAGATTTATCTTGTTCAAGTCAGAAGAAAGCAGCATAGTTCATGAAGAATAATTACTATTGAAATGATAATAAGATTTTTTAAGAATCCTATATTTATAATTTATTAGATTCACGTATTTATAATATATTAAAGGAAAATCTATAACAATTAAATCATATCCCTACACCTTAAGACTATACAAGTATATGTCCCATTCAGCATATAAGAATTCAGTGAAGCTTAAAGTGGAGGCTTAGCCAAAGCCCAGGTGCCCAGAGGTTTTCTGGGCATGATAAAAATGGTATTAAATGGATAGAAATTGAAGTTATTTCAGATCATAGAACTTTCAAAGAAAACTTCATATCAAACAAAGATGATAGTGTATCAAGATAAGTGAGTAGTACTATAACTAATCAGTACAAAAAGAGAAAAGAAAAAGAAAAGGTAAAGACTATGGAAGCAAAGACTACAACATCAAGCATACATTAATCACAGTGAGAACAAAATGACATGAATTCATTCTCTATTATATTCTATCATAACACATGAGATGCAGTAAGTAAAATAGTGAAATGCAAACAAGTGCACAATTTTCAACATGATGAGACAATTACCAATTTAAAAAAAATCCATATATACCTCCCAACAGTATATAACATGAATAGGTATAAGATCCACTCCCACCAAAGCATCAATGCATACCACTAAGTGCTCATGTTGATCTCCAAAGACTCTTTTGAAAATCAAAACCAATGATTGAGGAAAAAGTTCTCTTATGATAAAACGTTAAAAGCATAAAAAAGTACTCAAGAAACACTAATAACCATTCATAACTTTGTATGATCCTACATTTAATCTGAAGAATTTTTAAGATCAGTCAAATTTAAGAGTTAACAAAAAAATACAGCAAAATGAAACATTCAGTGAGGGTCAAACGAAACATCCAATAAAGGAACAAAATTTCTGGAATGAAAATTGAGTCACATACCAGTTCTCAAATATTCTGGCGGTGTGAATGCCAAGTTAGTGCTATAACTTTTCCCATCTCGACTGTTCTTCATCAACCCAAAGCAATAGAAAGCCTTGGATCCCCATCCTGCAATTACGAAATTTAATTGATGTCCAAAAATCACGTTTGATGAAAATAATAGAGTGCAAAATGCAAACATGATGCATAAGACTCCTACCATTGAAAATCATAAAGCAAAATAAACATAAAAAGTACATACGTCATCAAAGAGAAGTTTATAAGCATTAAGGTCATGGTATAGTGCACGGCCTTTACTTGTGCAGTATTCCAAAGCTTGGGCAAGATATAATGCTACCCTCAATCGCATGGCCCATTTCATTGGCTTTGACTCCCCTATAGAAGCAAACAAATAATTAACAATGTGGCACTAGATGTGTCATGTATTACAGCTATGATTTCAAAATTGGGACAGAAATCCAACAAATCGAACTGGAAGTGCACATCAAATTTATCAAATTTTGAAGTGTGCACCATGGGAAATTTTGTCAAACCAATGGCACATCATTTGATCACGAACAAATATAACATAACTAAATAAAACATATGACATTTTTGGAAATATGGATAGCAATCAATGATGAAATCATGAGGAGGTATTGGTCTCAAAAAAAATCCTAAAAACTAATAGCCACATTAATAAGAAATGGTGTGTTTTCCCACCAAAAGGGTCAATGAATCAATCAACTACAACCTCACTAGCTCTTCCACTTTCTTTCTATACATGTATATTCATGGCAAATATTGCTATTAGAGAAATATATGAAATTTAGAGAAGATAACTAGTCAGTAAGAAGTATGCTCTATCATCATAAGCATTACAATGGTTAAATGTAGGTAAATTGCAAATTTGTGTGTGCAGATATTTATTAACAAATTCTTTATTTAGATAAATGAAATATTGTGCCATTCTCCACACAATGAATGAATGTTCATGGTAATAGCAATGCTACGAAATTTATTGCTTGCTAAATAAGAAACCATTTTTACTTATTGTGATGATTACACATCGTATACACAGAAAGCATCTGCGAAAAGTAGATTCCAGACTGTGTAGAAAGCATCATCTGATACTAGTGTTATTCACTGGAGACTTACAATGAAAGAGATGCTTGGTAAGTGTTTCATTGGGCATATAATCAGCCACAAGTAACCTTTCATTCCCTTCACAGCAACAACCAAGTAAATTTGCAAGCCTACTGCTTCGAAGTTGACCCACTGCCCTTGCTTCCTCCTGAAGTAATATATCAGAAATTAACATTAAAATGCATGCAAGTCCTTCAAAAAAATAACAAGAGAGATCTGTTCCGATATAAGAAAACAAGATCATGTGCTTCCCAATAAAGAATAGTATCATACACAAAAGAGAACTTCATTGCAACTGTAACACTTAATGAGCAAGGTATTGATGAATAGACAATAGTTGGAGTCTATGGTGCGCCAAACATAAGTGATAGAAAGGAGGTGTGAATGCAGCTATAGACCTTTGAACCCATGGTACTGCTTAGGAGACTAAGAGACCTTAACCCAATACTAGATTCAACAGAGAATTTAGGGGCAAAACCTGTGGAACAAAGGATGCTCTAAGAATTCAAGGAGTCTGTATCAGCAGTAGGGTCGCTAGATTTAGAATACACAGGTGCAACTTACACTTGGACCAACAGAAGATTGATCCATCTCTTGGTGAAAGAAAGAAAAAACAAGGTCCTGGCTATAGGGGAAGCCTAAAGTTTCCAAGTGAATCAATCCATCACCTACCGGCTGTGGCAAGTGACCATTGCCCCCATCTTACTTACTAAACCTTGAAGGACAACTATACAACAAGCCTCATTATTTTAAATTTTAGTCGTGTTGATGAAACCCGCAGGTTAAAAAGAACTTGTAGAAGATGGGGACAATTAGACGGCTTACTAGTACATAAATGTGCATAGATGCAGACAGTCTGGAAGAACTGGAAGAAGAAAAACTTTCACAATCTTAAAGGGTGTATCAAGACCTTATACGGGAATATTGAGAAAGTACAGAAGCTACCAAGAAAATATGACACTGTCAACAAGGAAAAATAGCTGCAACAAGAACTGGAGATCCACCTAGAAACAGTGGTGTGTGTAAAGTAGAAATTGGAGATTGGAGGGACAGAAACAATAAATTCCTCTTTCTTTATACCCTCAACTGAAGAAGAAAATTCAGTTTTATGGTGTAATTAATGGCAGAGAGAAAATGGTCAGCAAGGACTCAGGTATGACTGGCATCTTCATCAAGTACTGTCAAGACATTTACGCTACTAATGGACATAATCACCTGTTGCATTCAAATCAATGTAATGAATTAAATTTAAAAAATGATGCATTCAGATGCAAAGCCAGTATACTCACAGAGGATGTGATTAAAGGCAGTTGTGTTTAGCATTGACCCAAGAAAAAAAGTGTTGGACCTGATAAGGTTATCTGGGTTGCTTCTTTCAATGCAGTTGGGATGTGGTTAAAACTGATATGATTCAGAAAGTGCAACAATACGATCAGGCATGTAAAATGTGCATGCACCTCAATCTTATCAATATTGCCTATATACCTGAAGATCACTGGCCTACTTATAAATACACTGTACAAGCTGATAGCTAAGATATTAGTTGATAAGCTAAAAGGTTTCTTTCCAGAAATAATCTCACCTGATCAGTGTGCTTTTATTTAATGAAGATTGATAGGTGATAATATGGGACTAGCAAAAGGAATCTTTATTTCCATTAAGGATTTGTTATCAAAGAAGGGCTTCTTTCCTATATAAGTGACATATCAAAGGAATTTCATGATGCTTGTAGTAACAACATGGAATGACACTTCCTAGAGAAGATCTTGGAGAAGATCATATTTAATGATGCTTGTAGGAAACTGCTAATGAGCTGTGCAACTATTGCATCTTTCTCAATTGTAATTAATGGGCATCAAGAAAGGAATTTCATGGTACAAGAAGGCTAAGACAAGGTTGCTCCCCCTCCTCTCTTTTTTTTTGGTAATGGCTATCTTACATGTTTGCTCAATCAAGCTCATAAGTTACAAGGCCTGAAGTTGGTAGAAGAGGTCCTATTATTACTCAACTCTTGTGTAGATGACGTATTGATATTTGGAAGAGCCGCCATGCAAGAAGTCAAAGACATGAATGACCTACTTAAGAGTTTGGTAGAGATGCCTTGAGAAGAGATTAACAGATCAAAATCAACAATTCACATTAGTCCCAACATCCCAAAAGAGATCCAAAATGATACCATGACATGGTCTAGTGTTGGAGGTGTTAAGAATAAGAGAAAGAGGAAGATTGATTCCATTAACTAAACATAAAGCCTCTTATATAAAGGTTAGATAACACAAAGTAATACTTAACCAACATGAGACTAAAGCCACACATACCTAAACCCCAATAAAACACTTCAACACTCCCCCACAAGTTGGAGCATCCAACTTATTACAAATTTAAAAGAAAAAACAATTTAATAACTTAGACACTCACATACTTCAAACTTAAAAACTCCAATAACTTTTTTTTTTATTTTCTATGCACGCACACCACATGTGCATCTCCCTTTTTCTTTCTTCTTCGTCCATCAATCTTGCTTTGCAACACTAATGGGTGCAAGCAATGGGCATGAGGAGATCAAGAGCTTCAGAGGCACAACGACCATGTGCAAGCAACAACACAAGTGGAAGGGTCCATCTTCTTCCTCTTTTCCCCTTGTCTATGATCATCTGTCTACAACCCTAAAGAGTGCAACCAATGGCAATCAATCCAAGGAAGAGAAAGGAGAACCATGAGAGTAGAAGATGGTTGGATGAGTCACTCGACAATAAAATTAGAGAAGAGAGTCACCTAACTAAGTGTGAATGAAAGAGTCACCCATTTGAAAACAAGCAGAGAGGAGAGTTTCCCATCTATGTGCTAGCAGAAGAATTGCCTATCAAGAGGTGGAGTAGTCATTCAAACCACGAACAGAAAAGCCACCTCATCTAGGGCAAAATAGTTGCTCATCTGTGAATGAGCGTAGGAAGAGTCACCTAACCACCACGAGCAAAGGAGAGTCACCTAACCACCACGAGCAAAGGAGAGTCACCTAACCACCACGAGCAAAGGAGAGTCACCGTTGAGCTCATCAACGCAAGCCAAAGGAGAGTTGCACATTGCTACCATGAGTAGAGGAGGAGGCCGTTCGATCGATCAAAGGAGAGAGAGAGAGACTTAAGGATGCACTTAAGGAAGGAGATGGAGAGGGAGAAGGGTCAATCGATTGCGTGGAAGGTTAGGGTTTCACTCCTCCCAACCTAAATTTTATTTTCAATTGGACTATCAAAACCTAACCTCTAATACCATGCTAAGAATAAGAGGAAATAAGGTAGAATATTTGATGTATCCCATTAACTAAACATAAAGTCTCTTACATAGAGGTTACATGACACAAAAAGTAATACTTAACCAATGTAGGACTAAACCTACACAAACCTAAACCCAAATATAATACTTACTTCAACAGAAAGAATGACTAAGATAAATACCTAGGTATGGAACAGTAGATAAAAATGAAAAACCAGATTGATTGGCTGATAAAGCTGGCTGCTCAATCATGTAGGGAGGTCTCCTAAAACCATCTATCATCCTTGCACATGTATGCTAGGGAACAGAATTGATGAAGAAAAAGGATTGTGCAAAGATGGATAACATTTTGTAGGGAATTTTTGATAGGGTTATGGAGTGGGTGGTAGACTCTTTTTTTGAAGGCTTGGAGGCTCTTTCAAATGCTGGCCAGATTTGGGGG